>QGMK01000164.1:0-38208 GCA_007825345.1 Lachnellula suecica | reverse complement strand
CCGGCGGAGCTCCATCACCACCACCTCCGAGATTCATTTCAGACGCAGCGCGCGCAATCGGGACACTGCGCGGGATAGCCGGTCCAGGCGCAGAGGGAGGCGGTCCGCTTGCCGTTCTCGGCGGCCCGGCAGCGCGTGGAGGAGGAGGAGTAGCGGTGGGTGTTGGGGCAGTATCGCCGCCCTTTTTGTTGATCCAGCGCTTGAGGTCTGGGTCGTAGTAGAAGGAGGAGGACTCGCCGAGCTTGGCGCGGATGGGCTTGTTGGAGGGCGCGGCGGAGGACATGTCTTGCTCTTTGGAGCCGCCCCACCAGCCGCCGAAGCCCCAGGATTTCTTTTCTTTGGCGGGGGCTGCTTTTTGTGCTGATAATGGTTAGTGAGATATGGTGGGAGAGGGGGATGGGTTAGGGCTTACCGTCAGCTTCTGCGGCGGCGCGGAAGGCGGCGTCTGCTTCGCGGTCTTTTTCGGCTTTTGTTTTCTCGCGACTTTCGGGGGCGCGCTTGAGGGCTGGGATATCGTCGTCGTCGTCTGCCATGAAGGACTTCTTTTTAGCTTTGGTATCGACGGGTGAGTCGGGTTCGTCGTTCATGGTTGCTGGTTCGTAGGAGGGCGGGGCGTAGCCGCTGGATGGGGGTTCGTAACCGCTGGATGAAGGTGGCTCGTATCCACTTGAGGCGGGTGGTTCGTAGCTAGAGGCTGGAGGCTCGTATCCAAATGACGGTTCGGGTTGAGACGGTTCGGGTGATTCATATGGATGTGATGTTTGGTTTCCATCCAAATTATTTAGCGGTTGGGGGATGAGTACATGTTTGAAGGTGGCTGCTCAGTAATTGGTGTCGATAATTGAGGAGTATAAGGTGACCCAGCGGCCCCGGATGGAGTGTAAGAAGACTGTGGCATGTATCCGGTATTCATTTGCGGGGTATAGCTATTTCCAGTCGACTGTGAGCTGGGTTGATAGTCCGACATATTTGACATCTGGCGCTGCGGTTCATATCGCCCGTGCTCACCAGATGACCTCCCTTCTAAAGAAGTTCTGGGTTGCGAGCCGTAAGAAGAAGCAGTGTGGGGCTCCGGTGTATATGTTCTATTGGGAGCATATCTCGAGGAAGCCTTGGTGCTCGAGGTAGCAGCACCATTGATACCCAATCCTCCGTTGTAGGACCCGTAGATGTCCGATTGAGACGGCGAGCGACTGATGGTTGGAGTGCCACCAGCGATTCTCGCGAAAGGCCCACTTTCTGTTCCACTTCCAGTAGTCGATCCAGGCGCCTGGTTATCTTCATCTCCACCAGCAACAAACTTGTTGAAGAGAGAGCCCAAAGATCCAGACACTTTGTCAATGCTTGGCTTTGCTATCCAAGATGAAGTTTCATCCTTGGGGGATTGCTTCAATCGTTTGCTCAGATCTTCCAATGCAGATATCAGAAGAGCGTGGTGGTAAGGAGATCTGCGAGTCTGGGATGTGATGGACGCGGCAATTGAGTCGCAATACTGGAGAGCTTTATCCCTGTGACCATACTCGGCCAGATTGGTAGCATGCTGCAACTTGTAGATAGCTAAATGGGGAATAGACGTAGGGATTTTCGACGTATTTGAGAGCGAGAGACCGTATTCGAAAACCTCGCTCAGCAGTATAGGCTCCATCTCTTTATCAAACTCATAAGGTTGTCTCAAATGATCGGAACCGACAAGTACCATGCTGACTGAAGGGTCGTCAATGCCGCCAAATACTGAGACGTTTCTCGCAAAGAGGAAACAGATGTGTGCAGCTTCAGCTCTGCCGTAACCGGATAACATTTTTCCAAGTGCATTGAGAGCTTGGATATCATCAACACTCCTGTTGCTAAGGACAAGCCCCAGAGTTTCCCTCCATCTATCCAAGCCATCGAGAGCATCCTTGGAAGGCCCCGTAACATTGGTAGTGCTGACCATTTGGAATCCAGCTCGAGCCGATGGTGCCACAAGCTCATCAATGCTCTCCTCGAAATTGCCTGCGAAGATCTCGTACAGAGCAGCGAGCGATTCTGTATTCTCCCCAATGTTTTTCACTTCCTTTTGTACAAACTCCTGGGCGACTTGCTTGTAAAGCTCTTTTGACACAGTGTTCGAAATGAGCATGGCGTGGGCCCACAGCCGCTTATCGACAGCTTCCCAGACAGCCTTCTCGCGTTCTCCGCGTAGCAGGTGTTTCCTCAGCTGGTCAACAGCAGCTGGATCAACGGGATCCGCTCTTGTCCCAGAGTTTGAGGAATGTGAGATGCCGGATAGATCCGCTCCAGTGGCATAAAGAGGTGCTTGAGCAACGTTCTCGTCATCGAGGCCGGGGGATAGGACTGCTCGCACAGCCTTCTCGACTACCGAGTTCCCTTCCAGAGTGCCGTCATTCTCAACGAAGACTCTGAGTATCTTCCATAGAAGTATGCGTTCCTCAGTACGCTTATCGTCATGCGTAAGATTGGAGACCGTTCGAAGATATGATGCGTTCTGCTCAAGTTCATCGATCCCAGAACCAAGCCACGTAACGACATCCTTCTTCTTAGACTTACCCTTCAGAGGGCCGGGGAAGCTTGTAAATCTTTGCTGTAGTGGGTCAAGGTCCTTGATGTTTCGAGTCTTAACCTCTCCGGGACTACGAAGAATCATTGGTACCAACTGATTCATGCCGTACCGAGGAACATCTTTCGGGAACGAGGTGATGATAGTACCGCCCACTCCCCAGGCAAATACTGGGGCGCCTTTCCATCTTTGCATTGGGTCGTGCTCTCGGCCATCAGTAGGGGCAATATAGTTCAGTCCCTGCGAGAATCCTCTAGGACGACCTTGAGAGGAAACCATGGGCACCGAAACAGGTCCAACGTTATTTCTTGGCGAAGTAGGAACTTCAACTGAAGCTGGCCGTTGGTATGGAGCGGGAGTCGTCATTTCAAGTCTGGGGCCTGCAAATGCTGACCCGGGAGATTGCGTTTGCGACCTCTGTGGGGGCACAAACGCCTGGGGAGGATTGTGTTGCTGGGGCAGATAGCTTGACGGAGTACGCTTCGGCGGTGAAGTCATATTTGCCGAAAGGCTCTGCGGAGGTGGAGTCGAGACTGCTCGCATATTTTGAGGGGGCTGGGACAAATCTTGTTGCGATATTGAGCCATATCGCTGACTTTGAGAGACCGGCGATTGTTCATTCTCATCAACTTCGTGAGTCGGAGGTAGATGATTGGCCCTCTGGTTAGTATCATATGCCGAAGAACTACTACGACGGTCGAAGCTTGGATCACTACCATGTCTGGGTTCTTGGCTTCTTTCGAAATGAGCCAGCGGGCTTGATGTTCGAGGTACGGATGAGGTGTACGGTTGAGATGGTTGACGCTGAGCCGGCGGTGCTGGGGAGTACCGTGAAACTGGGGGAGGAGCTGTTTGGCTGTGTTGCAAAGATGGAGCTGGAGAATACCTCGATGCAATCGCTGGTGGCGCAGCAGCTGGGGTAGGTAGAGATGCGTAAGGACTGATCTTCTCGGGAGCGACTAGACCTTGTGGCGGCGGCTGGTGCATCGGGGGCGGTATCTGATGGGCAGTAGAGGCATAAGAGTGTGGCGCTGTGGCCGGGGGACCGTTGACTGGAGGCGTCTGTCCACCTAAAGCAGGAGAACCGTATCCAGTCGATTGCCTCGGAGCAGGCCTTGGTCTACTTGACATAGGAAGCTCTTCAAAAAATCCACTGGCGGATTTCTTCACGATCTTGTTTGGTGGAGGGACCCCTGGAGGTTGCAACTGGCCTTGTTGAGTTGAGTGGCTGCTTGTGGGAGGCGATAGGCTCGAAGTAGAGCCTCTTGATGGAGGTGGTGGTTGTGCAAACATACTGCTACTCCTTGGTGGTGGCATGTTTTGGGTGGATGTACGTGCCAAATGCTGCATACTAGGCCGCTTACGAGGCTTTACAACATCCATGGGCAAATCATACGGAGAAGAGTAGCCGCCCTTAGATTGATTTGCAAAACTCTGGGCCTTCAGCAGTTCAGGCCGCTGAGGTTGTTGTTGTGGAGGGAAACTTGGCGCGGTGTTTGGGTGGAAAAACGACGAGGGTACAGGAGTGAGAGTTGCAGGTCGGGAAAGATCTGTCAACATAGGCCCAGTCGGTGCATAATTATTGACTGGCGGAGCAGCTGCCGTAGTAGCACCCGTTGGCAGATATCGATTGCTGCTGCTGCTGGTCGGCCTCGGTCGAGCAGCACCGCTCAAGCTGTCAAATCCAACCACGTGACCATTTGAGCCGGTAACAGGGGCTGGAACGGGAGGACTGAAGGCGTTTGGTGTAGGATCCTGATCATCGTTATCATCCAAGAAGCCTTCATCGTCACTCCCGAACAAGGCTGCCGGGTCGATAGCAGCACCGTTGTCAGCTGGTTCATCATCCTCCAACAGCTCGTCGTCATCCAGGAATTCATCACCGGCCAAAGCAGCCTTCCATTTTGCGGCAAGATCACCTTCACCAGAATCCATCTCCAGTCCAGCCAGGTTTTCTTCTTGGCTATGAATAGGTGCATCCGGGTCACCAAGCACCTGGGATAAGACAGTGCTAGTTGATACTGCTATGCCACCACCAACCGCTCGATCCAGACTACTTTGGGAGCTCTCCATGTTCTCTTCTGCAATAGCTGGATGGGTCTGTTCGTGCGGCTGGAATTGTAACGAGTCCATGACTTGGAATGTGGATTTCCTTTCAAGAGGTGGCGGGATTTGTGGTGGCTGGTCATCCTGTTCCGACTTGCTGACTTGGGCAAAGAAGTCTTCCTCGTCTTCTCCAGCATCATCCATAAAGGCTGTAGATGGAGGGTTCGCAGCTGCGGCTTCCTCAGATTGAACCAATGGGAGACCTTCCTCATACCGAGCTTGGTCTTCTTCCTGCTGAAAATCGCCGCCATATGCCCGCCCAAAATCGGAGGGGTCTTGTGCCCCAATAGTCGCGTCGTGAGGTTCCGCAAACGGTCCGTCCTTGGAATCTATTTGCTGAGCGAAGAAATCCGCTTGTCCATCATTCTCATCGTCTCCAAATAACTCTCGCGGTTCCTGCTCAACCTCCTTCATGATTTCCTTAGCTTGACTCTGTGGTAGATGTTCTTCATCCTGGGCTATTCCAGGAGCGTGTGCGGGCGGAACTTCAGGGAATGTATTTGTCCGGTCTGATTTAGCCATCATTTTGAAAGGATCCGTATCCGACCTTTGGAGATTCCACTCCGAGTCTGCCTCGTCATCTTCGGCCCAGTTGACCTCCCCGGACACGGTCCTCGCAAAAGACATTGTACTAAGATGCTTGCTTTCGTTGGATGGGCCCTCTGATGGAAAATCGGCTTTATCCTCCTCTACAGCTTCCGGATTCGACGCACCATTGTGGAAGGGGCTCTCGTCCATTTCCACCCCTCCCGGACTTGCTAACGATGTCTCGAGCGCATCTCGCAGAGTTGACAACTCGGGGTGTCCGGTGTTGTCTTGTGCTGTCTCCGAGTCCGGCTCCGCATGTACAACCTCCTCTGCAGATTCTTCGGTATTTAGTTCCGATGAGGGGAAAGATGTTTCTGGGTTCGGATGCTCGAGGATGGCTTCTGCTGCCAAGGCTGTACTCGAGGATGGTTCCGGTGTTGATTCTGTATGTATTGTGTCTGCGGAGGAATTTGGCATATGGGCTGGATGCCAAGATGCACTCGCCGAATCTGAAGACATTGGGATCGCGTGAATGACAGGAAAAGAACTGAATACTGGGAGGTGTCAGCGTGAACCCCCTTCTCACGTCAAGAGGTATGGGTTGATGGGCGCAGACGTACTTATACAATGATACCCGCTAAAGTACCAATCAAATTAAGTAGAAGAAGGCGATGTGACGATTTGGCATATCCTACAGCTGCGAGAGACTCATCGTGTCTCTATTGTGTTGCGCTGGGATGTAGTGGGCGTTATTGTGGAGAGATTCTTTGTCTCGCTCAACTGTCGCGACGAGGCTCTAGGAAAGGCCAGTTTTCAGTAGCCGCAATTCGATACTGCAGCCACCACCAGGACCATAGAACAAAACATTCGTTATTAAATATGAAAAACTCGATAAAATTCACGGTAATAATGTGACCACTTTAAAGTCTATTTGATTAAATGAATTTCTTTTAATCATTGTTAGTAGTCTGTATTTAATTTCTTTGGACAGCTTTACAGGGCACGGGAATCGGCCACTTACCTAGGTAGTCGTCAACCGCGTGTTCATGGGCTGAGACACGACAACCTGACGACAAGGCTACAGTGGCCGAATGCACATTTAACTGCAGCCACTGCATATGAAAGAAACCCAAACCTCGATCACGCGCTCCTTCAACCTTCTCCCCGCCTCACTCCCGCCGCATCAATGAGGCATGTCTTCGAGACCCTACCATCAGCCAGATGCCGCCGACCATCCCGTCGATGATTCCGACTCCGACCTCGACCTTGATATCCAGGAGCTGGACCCCATAACTACCTCCAACCCACCCAGCTCCTCGTCACGGAAACCCAAGAAACAGGAAGAACAGCGAGGGGGGCACATTCCTCTAAGAAATCTGCGTATGGGTGGGCTGCGAGGCCTGGGAAATCGAAATAGAGGCTATGGGGATCTCGGCCGGAGGAGGGATACAGAAGATGATTCACAAGGCCTGCTGGACGAGGATCAGGGACTCGATGGGGCGAACCGGAATTCTGGAGGGAGCATGAACAGCGCCGAGGACGATGCCCCTCTACTCCCAGGAAGTGGACACCGGCGGCAGGGCAGTGTAGATGCCTTCAACAGGGTTAAGGGCAACCTAGGATCTCATCTTCGCCTACCCAGCTTTCTCTCAACTACCAGCAACCCACCAGTAGCCCCCGACGATGGCGAAATCCATGAAGAGGAACACGATCCCGCCTCGTCTCGTACCGTGTCAGTTGGCACGTCCCAGACCGCTCGATTTCCAGCAAATGCAGTTTCAAACGCAAAATATACCCCTATCAGCTTTTTACCGCGAACCTTGTATAACGAATTCTCTTTTTTCTTCAACATGTACTTTTTACTCGTCGCGCTTTCGCAAGCCATTCCCCCGTTACGGATTGGATACCTCTCGACTTATATTGTACCACTAGCGTTCGTCCTGGCTATCACATTGGGGAAGGAGGCATACGATGATATTGAAAGGAGGCGGAGAGACAATGAAGCGAATTCGGAAGGATACACTGTTCTTTCATTTGACAACCCTGGAGTCGGAAACGCGGATAGATACCATGCCAAAAAGAAGTTAAAGTCCAAGGGGAAATCCAAATCGAAACGGAATTCGTTGGTAGAGCCTGATCGATTATCAGATATTCAAGAGGAAGAAAATGATGCAGAAAGTGAAGGAGCTTCCCCAACCACCGTCGTCCGAGAAGTAACACGAAAATCGCGGGATTTGAAAGTTGGAGATGTTTTGAAGTTGGGGAAAGATCAGCGGGTGCCGGCAGATGTTGTTATTCTCAAAAGCTACACAAATGAGTCGGCACCGGCATCCAATCCGGCTCAAAATGACGATGAATCGCTTTTGGTCGACCCAATTTCTGATCCTGCAATTGACCAGTCTACGGATACCGCAGCTGAAGGCCATGCTTCTACTTCGCAGCTTGGAAACACACCATCTGCAGATGCAGGAGGTGTAGGCGAGACTTTCATTCGGACAGATCAGCTTGATGGAGAGACCGATTGGAAGCTTCGATTAGGATCACCGCTTACCCAAGTGCTCGATCCATCCGAATTCGTACGCCTTCGAATTGTTGCCGGAAAGCCAGACAAGAAAGTAAACGAGTTTATTGGGACTGTGGAGTTGTTGCCAAAAAGCAGGGGATATGATCCGCACGTGCCAAGACCGTCCCCTCTGAATGAAGGCGCCTCGGAGAGCAACGCCGAATCTTCACCTCTCACCATCGACAATACGGCGTGGGCAAATACTGTTCTGGCTTCAAATGCCACAACTTTGGCTGTCATTGTTTATACCGGACCTCAAACTCGATCAGCACTCTCTACATCTGCTTCTCGATCCAAGACTGGACTTCTTGAATACGAGATCAATTCTCTCACCAAGATTCTTTGCGCCCTAACCCTAACTTTATCCATTGTACTTGTTGCACTGGAAGGGTTTGAGCATGTGGAAGGCGTCAAGTGGTATGTTAAGATCATGCGATTCTTGGTCCTCTTCTCCACGATTGTTCCTATCAGTCTTCGAGTCAATCTGGATATGGGAAAAAGTGTCTACGGCTGGTTCATTCAGCGAGATGCCGGTATCGAAGGAGCAGTCGTTAGGACTAGTACAATTCCGGAGGAACTGGGACGGATTGAATATCTACTCAGCGACAAGACTGGGACTCTAACTCAAAACGAAATGGAGATGAAGAAAATCCACGTGGGAACTGTTTCTTACGCAAATGAGGCAATGGACGAAGTGGCTTCCTATGTCAAGCAAGGATTCTCTATTCCCGATTCTATGGATGGCGCTCATTCTACAATGCTTATTACACCATCATCTACATTCGTCGCTTCCACAACCTCCACAGCCACCCGTACAAGAAGGGAAATCGGTTCTCGTGTTCGTGATGTGGTTCTCGCTTTGGCCATCTGTCACAATGTGACGCCAACAATCGAAGAGGAAAATGGGCAAAACGTGACATCTTACCAAGCTTCGTCTCCCGATGAGATTGCAATTGTCAAATGGACCGAGGCTGTCGGGTTACGATTGATTCATCGCGATCGAAAGGGAATGCTACTTCAATCAGTAGACACAGGGCGATCTGTAGTCCGAGTCCGTATTCTCGAAGTCTTCCCATTTACATCAGATGGAAAGAGAATGGGTATCATCGTTCAATTTTTGGACGGCTCAGAAACATCAACCAACCTCAACATCGAAGCTGGCGAAATCTGGTTCTTCCAAAAAGGAGCTGATACAGTCATGTCGTCGATTGTAGCTGCAAATGATTGGCTTGACGAGGAAACTGCCAATATGGCTCGTGAAGGTCTACGAACTCTGGTCGTTGGCAGGAAGAAGATGTCAGTCCAGCAGTATAAAGAGTTCGCGGCGAACTACAAGGAAGCTTCAGTGTCAATCAACAATCGAGATGCAGGCATGACTAGGGTGGTCTCACATTATCTTGAGCGTGACCTTGAGCTGTTGGGCGTCACCGGTGTCGAGGACAAGTTGCAGAAAGATGTGAAACCATCGCTCGAGCTTCTGCGAAATGCCGGAATCAAGATTTGGATGTTAACAGGCGACAAAGTAGAAACAGCTCGCTGTGTAGCCGTTAGTGCAAAGCTTGTCGCCAGGGGCCAATACATCCACACCATCGCCAAACTAAAGCGCAAAGACAACGCCCAAGACCACCTCGACTTCCTCCGCAGCAAAGCCGACTCTTGCCTGCTCATCGACGGCGAAAGTCTCCAACTCCTCCTGACCCACTTCCGCACCGAGTTCATCTCCCTCGCCGTCCTCCTCCCCTGCGTCGTCGCCTGCCGCTGCTCGCCCACGCAAAAAGCAGACGTCGCCCTGCTCATCCGCGCACACACCAAGAAGCGCATCTGCTGCATCGGCGACGGCGGCAACGATGTCTCCATGATCCAAGCCGCCGACGTCGGCGTCGGCATCGTTGGAAAAGAAGGCCGGCAGGCCTCGCTCGCGGCCGACTTCTCAATCACGCAGTTCCACCACCTAACCAAGCTCCTCGTCTGGCACGGCCGCAATAGCTATAAGCGCAGCGCCAAGCTCGCGCAGTTTGTTATCCATCGCGGCTTGATTATTTCAGTGGCGCAGACTATGTACAGCATCGCCATCAAATTCGAGCCCGAGGGTTTGTATAAAGACTGGCTGCTCGTCGGGTACGCCACCGTGTACACCATGGCGCCCGTCTTCAGCCTAGTGCTCGACCGGGACGTCGACGAGAAACTCGCAAACCTCTACCCGGAGCTCTACAAAGAGCTCACGACCGGCGCCTCGCTCTCGTACCGCACCTTCTTCGTCTGGGTCTTTGTCAGTATCTACCAAGGCGGCATGATCCAGGGCCTGAGTCAGATTCTGACGGAGGTCGATGGGAAGAGGATGGTGGCGGTGAGCTTTACGGTGCTGGTGCTGAATGAGCTGTGTATGGTGGCGTTTGAGGTTACGACGTGGCATCCGGTGATGGTGTTTAGTTTGCTGGGGACGTTGGTGGTTTATTTGGGGAGTATTCCGTTTTTGGGCGGGTATTTTGATTTGGAGTTTATTGTTACTTGGTAAGTTTGTCCTCCTCCATCTTTCTCCTCCCATCTTCCTCCTCCTTCTTTTCCCATTTTATTCCTCCCTGCTGTTTCTTCCCGATGTCTCTTGCTTTGAAAATACATTTGGCTAACAAACAAGCAGGGGCTTCGTATGGCGCGTCCTAGCGATCGGTGCTATTTCCCTCATACCGCCGTATGCAGGCAAGCTCATCAGACGTGCTATCAAACCGCCCAGTTATCGGAAGGTGCAGGGGATTTAGGCATAGCATAGCGGATGGCGTTAGGTAGTTAGGTTGGGTAATTGAACTTACTATGCACGTGACTTCAAATGTGCTGCGAATTGACGTATAAATGTGTGGTGATTTTGCGATTGTTGTTGGCCAGAACGAAATGCAAGTTGTACAGAGGGGTCCTTGATGGGGTGCTGAGTCGGCTGGCTCGCTGAGTTCGATGGGGTGTGGTAAGGTCTAGTGTTACGGGGAGATGAGAGGCGTGGCTATTCCTTTCTGTTTCTCTGTCGCGTGAAATGCGAACAGCAGGATGGGAACTGACAGCAGCTCTTTTGCGACAGCAATATGCCCCCATCTCGCTCTGCCCGCGTTCACGATACCCCATCTTAAACCATCGTTCTGTTAGCTCTCGGCCGAGCGGCGGTGCAGTCTCTTTTCTCCTTCAGCACCAGGCCCCCTGAGGAAGTTCGTCGTCGATCACTGTGTTGTATACCCTATCAACCTCTCACATCGATAATCTTTATACCCAGTATTCATTCTTTACCTCACGCTCTCTCGTTGGTTGGAAAAGAGCGCTGTGGGGGCTTGGATGGGTATTTAATCCACGTACGCTTCAAGCTCTTTCGCGCCATAGTCTGAAGAGGAGAGGAGAAACCCGGCCAGGGAGCTTGTCGTTTGTCGTTGGGAACTCTTGTCATTTATTCTGGGCAACTTGGGCTCTATGGAATGGACAATCTAGATTATGCTGCTGTGTAGGTGGATGTTGAGGCCGAATGGGGTGGACATGTGGAGTGGGACTGACAACAGAGTTATCTTTGACAACAACTCTACACGCGGAGTTTAGTAACTTGTGTCTCACGTAAGGGGTGGTAAACTGTGGAGGAGATTTTGGCGAGGAGCCTTAGTTAGGGGGAGCTGTTGTGTACGGACACAACCTTGCGGAGACTGCTGCTGTCGGAATCCTGCTCATGTATACTTCAACTAAGGAGTGGAGATGGGGTTTATACCATGAACTGCAGGCGTTCTCCCCTTTAGTATTAGCGGCTTGAAAAAACGCGGGGTTATGAGGTTGGAAGGATGGCGGGGTATGAGTATGATGGGTTTTGGGTGGTGAGAAGGCAGAAAGAGCAGCAGTCCGTTCCATGTTCCACCGATAGGTGGCGTAGCTATGCGCTGGGGCTCGCTCACTATCGCTATAATCTGCTTGCGAAGAGCATGATGTTTTTCGTTGTTGTGTGTTTGCAGGTCTGAAAGCGGACGGCAGTGAAACAAGATCTCATTGACAGCGAAAGTTCATTGACAGTAAACCGAATCCTCTAGTGTAATCACTTGGGGTGTATGAGATGGGATGAAAGGAGAGGAGCGGAGGAAGTCTGGGATACATAAGAGAGATGTTGTGACCTTTGGTGGGCTTCACTCCTCTTCCTATCATCTCTGAAGTACATGTACGGCCCGTTAATGTTTTTTGGCATTCATGACAATTCGATGTTTTTATACTTTCCCTTCTCTATGTTCCGTGATTGAACATGCACAGCCTAAAGATCTGGACTGCGTGGCTGAGGTATAAAATAGTGCGTTATGATGGGAAGTTCCCGCTATGAACTGTATCCCGCTGCGAAAAATGTTTAGGAGAGAGATCATTATGTAAATTTCCAATTCTTTCCGGGGGTTTGGCGGGTCAATGGGGTGCGATCTTCTTATGCTCGTTTCGGTGGTGTTGTCTTTTCGGGGGGTGGACTGCGTTTGACAGCAAGGTTGGATTTGACAACAGCCCTTTCCTTCTGTTGAAATCTGACGGAAGACGATGACACCGGAAGAGTAGCGGGAGCATGGCAGCAAGTTTCCTGAGAGAGCGAGAGCACGGGAGAGCCCCTCCACATCTCCTTTTTCAACAGTTCAGCTCTCTCCTATGATGAGATTGTCGTCTACCCCTTGTGGTCGAGGAGTTTTATATACTCTTTTGGGTTCACAGTTAGCGTTAGTGAATTGAGTGGGGATGCGAAGGATGGAGGACTGGTGTTGATGAGGGTATAAAGTATCCCGTGCTTGGAGGGAGGTTTGGTCATGCACTTTACAACTAACAAAGAAGCAGGGTGTGATGAGAAGTCCGGGTAACCTCTTCAAATTCTTTAGACCCATCTCATGCCAGACACAGAGGGGCTGTTGTATGGTTGATTTGGTTGCGTTTTTTGGTAGCTCATCTGGGAAGCGGGATTTCTGGCAGTAAGGCGAAATTTGACAGCAACCCTTCTCCTCTGCGCAATTCTGCAGGTGCGGCCGACCGGTCTAAGAATTGAATATCGTATTACAAAGAGATTTAAGTGATTTTTGGGCCAACTTGGTTTATTTGCGCCTTCCATATTTTGTCTTTGGGCATATTTTCAACTCGGTGGCAGCTCATGACCCGAATCATATGACCTTTATATATACTTTACCCCCAGGCTTGTGTGATCAAGCTGAGTTATGTGGAACTTAAAATGATCGGACTGGTTGTGATTTATGTTCTAACTTTGCCGGTGCTGGGGAAGACTTTTGGCTAAGGACTTACCAGCGACTAAAAAATGCCCCATGGGAGGGACAGTTTGGCGGGAGGTCTTCGTTCTCAGGAACCGTTAGTGAGAGCTTGTGAGATTACGTTCTGCAAGGCATAACTTATTCTCATCACATGTCCGATTTCGCCCCAAAGAATCCGGGGGTTTTATGGCAGTTGGGGCTGACAACAGCTCATTTATTCGTTCGCCGAAATCGGACTTCCGTTTGATTCACGGTGAATTCCTACCTTGGTATCCTATACAAAAGAAGTCGTGTCTAGCTCAACAAGCGATGTTTTGCAACTTATGGGGCGAGTAGCACCTGCTCGATCGATCTTCTGAGGCACAAACAAACACTTGTGACTACATTTTTATACCCTTTTCTTGGTCTACGTACTGGGTCTTGGTTTGCCGCTTCGAGTCGGGCCTCTTTTTTCACGTGTGGAAAGACTCATCCGGCACGTGAAAGCAGGGAGTTGTGCTTTGGGACCGGGTGGATTCATGGATTCGTATAAAAACCACGAGTACGGGAGTGAAGGCTGAATCATGGTAGTATATAGATACTTAGGAAAAAAGCCATAGGAGGAGAATCTGGTAGACAGCTTCTACAGCTAATAGTGCTAGAAGTGAGTAACACAAGATGCGATTCACCTTCTGGCCGACTGGTTCCGGTTCAGTTGTAGTCAGATATTCTCGCGCGTGGCTGACAGCAATAATGTCTTAACAGCAAAAGCTATTTCAGGGGGTGATGACTCAGGGTCAGAAGACAGATGCGGATTCTTGTGGGCCAAAATTTTGGTTGCCAACGAACTGACCGAAGGCGCAAAGTTCATACATAATAGTTGTTATCCCCGCCTTGATGATACAAGAATGTTTCCAAGCATGCTGGCCGCACTTTATGCTGCTGAACTTCACTTATATAGCGCAGCTTACTTTTCTGCTGTTAACTTTCCGGCGGGAGAATGGTTCAGGTTAGTAGTATTCCGTAAGCAAGTTCAAGGCCGCGAGCTCCTTCCGCGGGTGATATTAACAATATATGAGGTGAACAATGCTAGCTAGATCGTCTTGACTTCCACAAATCACACGATAGAAGTTGCAAATTCTGGTTAAAATTTAAATTGAACGCAGTACCGGTAAATGCTAAAAGAGTGTGTAGAGTTTGTCATATAATTCAAAATCACCCCGCCCATTCTCATTTCATCCCCTATCATCCCCCCCTCGTCTCCGAAACGCAATACTAACCCTCGATGCACTGAACATAAGCGCTGCGACCTGGCAATCTGCATGAATCGGGACCGTTAGTAAAGGCTCTGGCTGTGATGTGTGATTCGAGAGGTTACTTACGGCCATCAATCTCGGTGGAGCTGTTGGGGAGATAGAACTTGCAGCTGCTGCCGACGTGGTGGGAGCAGTTGTTGGGGCAGTTGCAAGCGGCGACTTTTTTGGTCAAGGTAGCCTGTGTCTTTTTTTGCGGGTGTGGGAAGCTGTGGAAAGGGTGAGAAGAGGCAAATACGTACTTGGATCGGTGGCAATTTCAGCAGCGCGGATATCAAGAGTGGCATCACGGGCAGGGAGAGTGGAAGCCATGCTTTGGCCAGCGAAGAAGACCGCAGAGGCGATGATGAGGATGTTCTTGGCGTACATGTTGAAGGCGGTAAAAGATGAAGCTGGAGCGAAAAGCTGAAGTTTGGTTTGGGGAAGTGTTGATGGAAAGATGAGGAGATTGTTGGATGGGTGAGGAGTGATGTTTGAGGGAGATTTGGGCTGGCTTTATATCTTTTTCGCTCTGCAAGAATGAGGTCCTTCCTGAGAAATCAGGACTCTTGTCATTCATGTCTTGATCGCCGTGGGCTCCTGATTTGGATTCGGTACCAAAAAGAATCTCGTATCAAATCCCCTTCTAATTTGTAATTATGGCGGAAACACTTCGGATCTTCATGGCTGCGGAACCTTTGGATATAGATGAATTGGTAAGATATCAAAGTATCACGACGGCACAGAAATAAGCGGTGTAGAAACACTCAGGGTTGTTTGCCTCTTGCAGTCTGCTAAATTGGGATGTTTTCAAGAACTATTGTCAAAAATAGATTTGTTGCAAATTTGCGGTCGTCATTGACTCATGAAAGGATAGGTTTATTCGATGTTGCTGTTACGATTACAGAATAGTAGATGGCATTAAGTCATCGACTTCTTTTTGTATACTCGATTACAAAACAGAGTAATTTTTCTGGTTTTTTAACACGGCTGCGTCGGTCTGAAGATATGTCAGCTTACATTTCAGTCCGAAGGGCGAAACCCGAAATGCGTGAACCGATTTGTATTTGGAAATTATAGATTAGTAGGGTAGGAGGATGTCCAACAAGTATATGAAGTTACACACGCGATATGGAGTTACACACGCTAGCATGCTGCATTCTCCCCTGACTGCCTGGTCGCTGCAACGTCGTCAGCTCAGTGTACGGAGATCCAGCATAATGGTTCTTCCAGAGCCAGTCAAAAACTTCGCAGACTTCCACTTGAACGTAAAGATAGCTATATTTCACCGACTCGCTGAACGTGAATTTGAAATATCCTTCCGGTCTTCCGTTATAATCACTTCAGATCTGTAAGTTGTCTTACTCGGTGCCTCTTGTTCAACGCCGTCATGAGGCAAAGTGCGGAGAATTGTCAAGAGAATACGCCCGAACACTCCTCGCCCCCCTCGCTGCTTATTGTTGCACAGTGTTTTCGCGCGGGACAGATCAGGGGATAGAGTAAATGCGAGTTGGCGGCGTATTGGGGGCCTATGAAGGTCCTCTGTCGACAATAGACTTTCGGTTGAAAACTTCCCTCGAGGCTGAGGTTTTTCTCTCTACATACATTTGCAATTCTCACGAGCGTAGATTTTAAGTTGTATTCGTTGGGATTTTCAAGTAAACATTGGACTGCAGCTGCTGGGCTGGTCTTGGCATTTGGATAAGCGAGGTAATATAAAGGGGCGTGTCAGCATGGCGCTCTGAGGCTCAGCGGGCACAAGACATTTAGCCTAAATCTTAAAAGAAACAGGCTCACTCCTATCGAATGACAACGTAATATCACATGTGGCTCTAAAATCTGACGAGTGCATTTCATATTGCTTTTCGTAGAGACCGTCCGGGTTACAGCCACACAGAGCAGGTGATTTGGAGCCAACCCCTGAGGATTATCTTCACGTAAAAATGAGTCTGAATCATGCACAAAAGCAATCGCTTATAAGATCTCCGACACCGCGCTTATTGTATCTTACTTATTTTCAATCAAACTCTTCCTTGCGGTTCTTCTCCCCGCATTCTCCGGCAGATCCGGCGTATTCTCTACGACTAAACAACCCTATCTCGTGCAAACTAACTCATAGTGTGGTTAGACGAGCCCGTTCTTAGACGATTTCTCTCCGAGTGCAAGGTTTCACAGCAGATGGATGCGGGACTTTATGGCGTCCGGTTCGGACCGTTCGTTGTTCCGCGCTGTCGATCATTGCTGGCCGGGCCATCCGAGAGTACTTGGACGTTTAGAGGCTTCTGGATAGGGCCATTGGTTTTAGGCCAAAGAAAGGCAAAATCGTTTATTCATGTGTCGGAGACTATTCGTAAGAGCATGAGGCACCGCTCACCCTACATACTGCAGCTTCTCCATATTCAACGATGGTGAGAACCAGATCCGTTCTGAATATCCTATAACAAGTGCTCAATAGTCGAAAGAAACATTCAATTTCAATACAGATATTATTGCTGTCAATTTGTCCGGATTAACACCGAAAATCCTGCACCTGCCGTCCTCAACTCGGCCTACAATTCCGCTCCCATGGAACAACACTAATCTTCGGAACCTTCCATCTCGGAGTCCTCTTCTTCACAATTTCAAAGTAGTTGGCCAGTACTTTCAAAGTCCGGTCTGTGTCATCTTGACCCCAAGTATCAAGCGTTATTCCAGACTCATTGTCCTTGTTTATAATGATCCGCAACTCCTCCAAACCAGGAAACTGAGCAGCCCCTTGCAGATAGAAGTCTTCGTCGTCTCTCTGCAAAAATTCGCTCATCATCTCGTCATCAGTCTCCCATCTCCGGATCTCCAAGAGTTTTACCTCGTTGAAAGGGCTTGCATTTCCTGTCCATTGTTGATAATCGAGGTTGGTGGGGTCCCCAAGTCGAAGAAAAAGAATGTCAAAGTTTGGCCGAAAGCAAATAGGCGGTGGTGCCTTTGCTCAGACAGTACGATACAGTACTTTGGGAAAATCAGACGATAGTGTCTCAAAGTTTCAGATCGACTCTCCTGATTGATACCAAGCGTGATAGGAAGAGCCGCACGGCCTGGAAAGCAGTCTCGGCACCAAACCCCATCGGCGTGACCAAATTTTTTGAAACACCAGCTCCATGGCATGACATTGATTTTTCGACGAGGAGGGAAGCAGCGTCGCCAGATCTTGAGTCGGAGCTCAGGCGCAAGCGTTTCGAAGATATGAGAACTATCGCATTTTTCGCTAGGGTTTTGGGCGTATAGCTCTTGGTCGTTGTCGGGCAGTTCGAGAGCGAAGATGGCGCTGGTGATTTCTTCGATGGCTGCATGATATTAGCATAATTCTGCTAAGTAGACAAAGGGGTGCTCTTACCTCCTTGCGCTCGGCGAGTCGCGAGAGTTGACATGTTACTGTGCAGTTGCGAAGGGTAAGTCGAACTTAAAATCGTATTTTGGCAATGAATATTTGAGCCCCTGCCAGATTGAGCCATTGCGCATATGACGTCAAGCTTGGACAAGTAATCCGGTCTACCAAGTACAATTCACTGACTGGCAATACAAAATGAAGGAAGGCACGCTCGCGCGCGTCAAAAACTAGGTTTCGTAGTCTTTGCAATCGACCCTTCTTCCTCATCAACTTTCACACCAGCGACCTTTCTCACGACACACCACATATCAACAGCATCGCACGGCTCTTTAAAAGCTGAGTTAAATATTCATTAGTCGGATCTTTTAAGACACTATCACCATGTCACAAATTGACGCCGAAGCCAACACGAACTGCGCGCTACTCCTCCTCGAGCTCCCAGATCCCAGTCGAAGCTTATGGGCTCAATCAACCCATGCATTCTCAGAACTTCCACTCGAGATACAACGCATGATCTGGAAATACACGTTCCCTGCCGGCCGCCAAATTCAGCTCTTCAACATTCCCTTATCCGCTAAGCATAGAGCGAAATTTGGACCAATCAATTATGCCACTCCCCCAATTGCTTCAAGAATCAACCAAGATAGCCGCAGAGAAACATTCCTGTATTTTCGCAAATTCTGGCAACTTTACAGGTCCGAGGGAGAAGATCGAGTATTCACCTATTCTTATAAGTGTAAGTTCATCCCAGAGTTTCGTTCTTTTTCTTTCTTTTCACTGTGGTGAAGTTCTCCAAGTGCTTCAAAAATCCTTCACAGTCGCAGAATCTACCAATCAAATGCATCAAATGTACTAAATAGCACACTGATTTTTTCTTAGCCGACGCGAAAAAGCGACCTTTCTTCTTCAATCCTTCGGTCGATAGGTTGGTAGTTCCTCTGGAGGTATTCTTCGCCGCTTTCCGGCACCGTGATGTGCACATTCTGGAGACATTCTTGCAGCTCAAGAATCCCACAGAAGATGAGCAAAACCTCTTGTCATTGTTCCACAGGGTCCGCCACTTGGATCTGGTTCAGATGAAGTACCCATGGAGAGCCCACGAGTCTTCCCGTATCCAACGTCCATCGGTCTTACCACTGTTCCAAAATTTGAAAACCGTTTGTGTTGCTGGGCTACAGCCACACGCGCCAGATTATAACTTGCCTGCCAGGTTTCCGGGATCCGTGCTTTGGCGCTGGCATGCAGTTCCCGTACGAAGGGCGGAGGGCCTATCTCCCAGAGATTTGGAGTCTTGCAAGGAACTTCTAGAGCGGTATTTTGCCGTCAAGGAGGCCAAAGATTCTAACGTCAGCATCCCCAAAATTACAACTCATCATGTCCATTGGTACAGACAGCAAGAACGTCCAATGCATGAGAGGCGCTACGACTGTCTTCCTCTTCAAGACTATATTATTTTTCAGGAGTAGTTTGTGATTGGGCCGTTATTGAGGGGTATATAAGGGGTCGGTAGAAAGCGCCATATCCAAGTTGTCTGTGGATATAGCTTGATGGACAGGAATGGATATGAGGTCAGTTCGGAAGATGAGCTAGGAACCCCAGTCCCTAGAAGATCTGGCAGGCATTCGTAGGGGGTTCTCTTATGCTTACAGCTTTTCATATAGAATTAACTGCACAGAACTGTTTTCCCTATACCCATGCGTGATGAACAGCCTGTAGATTCTGCCCCAGTTTGAGAAGACGAACATGAATTGCAAAGTGTAAGTCTATCAGGGGATTTTACGGTCACATGGAAAAAGCATGTAAATGAAAATACCCTTCACATTTTTTTGATTATAATTTAAAAAAATAATTTTTAATTTTAATATCTAATTTTGAACTTTGCAAAAATCGCTAATTGCTTATTTTTCGTTTTTGCGGAAGTGTAGGCACCGACGACTGTACCAGCACATAGGAGATTTGACATGATATACCAAATGGCACAAGTTATCACATTCTCTATAAGTCTACATAATGAAATAGTTCCACCCCTAGATTGCCACCAATTCTCACACGCACCCAACAGATTTCTCCTCTAAGAATGCCACCAGTTCTCTAACCCACCGGACAGAGCCTTGGCCCCAAATTGCCGCCAAGTTTCATACATACCCAACAATGCACCCGCTACTGACTCTCTCTATGGGCTTGACTTGCTGGTTGGTATCGAACAATCACAACGTCCGGGACAGTTCGACCAGGATCGTCCTCCTGCAGCCTCACCAGACATCCCTCAATCTTCCTCCTCAAATCCATACCACCACCTGGTTTCTCATCCCGCTCCCAGTTTTTATCACCTGAATTAACAGCATAGCAAGGTGTCACCACAACCAACGTCTTGAGATTGCGAAAGTATGGCACGATTGACGTCTTGTACCCGGCTTCCTTATGCTTGAAGCTCAGCTCCCCATCGAGATCCCACACAAACAACTTCCAGCAGTTCACAACGATAAGTTTCTGAACACCATCGAAGCAGTTGTTCTTCCAGAAGCGAGCTTCGGTAGGATCTATGCTTCCGAAGGCATCGGTCTGCGTGTCTCGAATACCGCTGGAATAGCTGACGACAAGTGAGTCGAGCTCCATGTTGATGTATCGTGGTACCGGCTTCTCGATCTTCTTGCCCTCGAGGTAGTGCATTCGCAGAGCGGTAGGGTCGAATGGCTGGTGGAATCTAAAGGTCTCTGCTCGGCTCTCGCTGTTGACTTGCGAGATGGCTGGCAGGGAGCGCTTTGATGATTTGGCGGAGGCGTACGCGGTGGAGAACCAATCGTTGGTGATTTTGAGGAGCCTGGGTCGGAAAGTGTATTTCCATATCTGGCAGCGGAGCTCAAGGGGGAGTTTTGGGAAGAGGGTAAAGGTCCGAAGCCGCGGTTGCTACTGAACGAACAAAAGCTCGTTGGCATCGGGAAGCGATAGAAGTAGGATGCCAAAGGGGCAGTTTACGTCGTTGATGACCGCGTAGGCCCTGATTAAAATGTTGGTTCAGCGACAAAGCGACAGGGAAGATACTACTTACTGCTCGGCGGTAGTTGCAGCAGACATAGCTTCTCAACGTAGGGAGGTTGTCTCGATGGGGGATTGTTTTGATGAGGAGGATTGTTTTGGTTGTGGAGAATATGCAAGATGCTATGCAAAGCTCGAGGCGTAAGATGATGTAGCGAAGGCGATAGGTGATAGGGCAGAAGTGAGGCTTCTGGAAGCCTGCAACAATTAAGCGAGCCGCCCCCCTTTTCCATTCACTACGCCATAGAAAAATGCAAGTCACGTGAGGAAGATCTCAACGCTGAGTTGCCCTGATGCAATAGCGAGCAAGCTCTGCTCGGATCATCTGCCCGTAAGACTTGAGTTAGACAAACGAGTTGAAGCTATCATAAGAGTTTGCTCCTCTTCTCGAAAGTTTGTATCAAAAATAGGAAATAATATAAAGAATACCTGCTAGTCCCAAGCTCCCATTAATCCCGCGCTCTACTCAGAAGGGGCGGTTTCTGGTGATTGTACTTTATAATGCCTGTAGTAACTTCTGGAGAATCAATATTAGTGACCAGGTGGAAAGATCTAAAAGCCTAGTCCAAACAGGAGCTGTTCTCAAACTTTATCTATGATTCTATATCTCAGATGTCAACGCCCTCTTAATGATCTCGTACGTCCATGTCTGTTCCAAGGATCTAGACCGCAGATAGAGCTCAGCAATCCATGGTGTTCTGCCTACAGTAGCTCCTCGACCCACCGTCACCGGCTAGCTTAGAAGAGAGCAGAGGCAGACCGCGAAGACGAACCATAATGAATGAGTTTGGTTGTTCCTCTTCGGAGTGAATAGGGGAGGAAAGGTGGTGCCGCCACGCTAGTCTCCAAATTTCTAGCGTAGCGCCTCTGCTGCGGATGTTGCTTATAGTCTCGACCTTTCCCCGATCCCCGTCATCATCAAGTAACCTGCACACTACCACCAAATCCTCGCATCGAAATAACTTCGACTTCCACCCTCTTTATCTCACAGCATCCTCTACCCTGCGAAGAGGACCTGCAACAGCAAACGTACATCATCCCAACCAGTCTTCTCGCAAGCAGCTATCTTCTCGTCGCAAAGATGAGCACCAGCACTGTGAACACCAACGGCCCCCGCCAGCCCACCATGTAAGTTCCATATTCCTCCCTCGAGCGCTGGCTTTCGCAGATGGAGCCTCAAACAGCGTGGATTTTTTATACTCCAACGCTTGATGAGTTCCCAATCTCTTTTCTTATAGTCTTGGAAGCAGCTGTGTCTCACCATACTAATGCCAACACAGGAGAAACAGCTGTGCAGATTCCACTAGTTCGGTCGCAAGCTTCAGCCACTTCCGCAAGCTGCCCACTGAACTCCGAACCATGATATATAAGGTGGCTTCCCCTCACGAGCCGAACTTGGTCTACCTCAAAGACGAAGGTCTGTACGACTCCAACAAATACCCAGGACCGGTCTCAAGAGTCTTGCCAGTCATGCTCTGGGTCTGCCAGGAGAGCAGAAATGAGATTCTGCGATCTTGGGAAACTTTCACCACGACTAAATGGGACCAATCAATCGGTCAATTCCTTGTACCTGGCCGCCGTCACATATTTGAGCGTCGACCGCGTTCGATATACATCCACTTCTCCCAGGATATCGTCGTTGCTCCAAGTCTGTGGGGTTTTGGGTCGTCTGGCATGTGGGTTGAGAATTTTCGAGGTGTGGAAAACCTAGTCATTCAGGAGGTTCAAGCAACGGATATTGGGAAGCTGGACCCCAGTGACACTACTCGAGTTGTCGAGCTTTTGCTTTCGTTCCCTTCGCTAAAAAAGCTACTGTTAGTTGATTGTGAGGTTTGCGACAGTTCGAATCTGCAGAACCTACATATGATAACAAATATGACAACGACGGACCGCGACACTCTGGAAGAGAGAGTCACGCAGTTCATAGAAGATGTGCACGCTCTTGATCCGACACACCTAGTACCCCATGTGGCGACCACTACATGGCAGGAAATGGAGGAGTTCGGTGAAGCCGCTCTTCTAGGGACTTTTTGGGTGTGAGATGGGGCTCCTTGATGGAAGGTCAAGTCCTTCTCACTTTGACTTTCTCTCTGTGCTTGAGCGGTTGGGTGGAGCGCAGGGTAACCATATGATGAATGATGATACGTAAACATGAAACAAGACAGGCGGTCTGCATGTAAGGAAATGATTGGTTAGGCGGGAACGAAATACAAACTCGTTGCTTCAGAAAACTAACCTTCAAAATCGTCGTTGCCCGTGAAATTCTCATACTTGAAGCTTTCCTCTGTGATTTAAACAAATATATATATGTATACTGAAACAAAGACCAATGCAAATGCCACGAGAATGATTTTGGGACTTCCAAATTTCCAAGTTGATCGTCGTTCAAAAGAACACGTGACATCCTGAGTTGCTCCTTCTCAGGGTGAATAGGGTGAAAAAAGGGGATGCCGCCACGCTAGCTACTAGCGAGTCTCTAGCGTAGCGCGGCAGGTTTGCGGATGCTCTATATAGCCTTGATCTTTCCTCGATCCCCATCAATTTTGTGTAACCACAACACTTTCTGGATAACCAAAGTCTTCAACTCAGATCCTATCACGGCAGACATCCTCCGCAGCAGGGAATACTTACAGCAGTACTACTACAGTACCACTCCCGACTATTCCTGCGCTTTGCTCTTCTCATCAGCAAGATGAGCTACCCCGACATGAATCTTGACGTGCGCAGACCAACGATGTTCGTATCAAACTGCCCATTCAAGACTTGAATTCGCATGATGAGAGCTGTATTTGAATCATACTAATACAAAAGCAGAAGCAATACAAGCCTTGCGATCGCGAACGGTAGAAGGAACATCATTCTCAGTCCAAACTTGTAAGATCCCTCCGACGCCAACGTTCTAGTGAACTGGTACTAACGAAGGGCAGCTCCGGGCAAGCCTCGAACCAAACCCTTCATCAAATAATCCAAAACGAGGAGATGTTCCGTTTGGTGCTCCCCGATAAAAACCAAGACATTAATTTTCAGTCTTGGGTAACCACATTTACCCTCTTCCCCAAATTACCTATTGAACTCCGATGGATGGTCTGGGAGCTCGCTCTCCCATCGCCCAAGACGACCAGACTGGAATACGAAGCCTTCTACGACAATCTGATGCGCGCCAAAACCCCACCCCAGATTCCGGCAATGTTTCACGTCTGTGTGGACAGCCGTATGGTACTTTATGCAAATGAGTGGGAAATCTTCACAACGACTGGCCTGGGCAGAGGTATGAGCCGTCGCGATCTACCGGGTTGGAACGAACGACGAAAACAACGCTCGCGAACATTCTGCTTCAACGCTTCTCAAGACGTCATCATTGCGCCTGAGATTCATGGGTTCTCTTCCTCCGGCATGTTTGTTGACAATACAACTGGTCAATTCGACAATGTGGAGAACTTAGTGATTCACGACATTAATGACCACACCATCTGGGAGCTGGACCAAGCAGGGCCGGTTTGGGACGTGACCCTTTTGAAGACATTCCCTGCCTTGAAGAGAGTTATGTTGGTTTCTGCCTGGTGGATGCCAGACACCTGGGCAGATGATAATTCTTTTAATGGAGGGGAAACCACTAGGCAACTTCTCGACAGTTACATCCAGGATCTGGGTGTTGCAGACGAGAGTCGCAGTGATCCTCAGGTGATGATGATGCCATTCCAGGTTGTGGGATCCAATTCTGGAGCGGATTGGGTGGCAATGTTCAAGCACTGGGCCCAGCCACGGGTCTAGACTTGCTTGAGGCATTATATTACTTAGTGTGCAACCTTTTTGGCAGCGTCTTGTTCTCTGAGTAGAAGCAAGGTGGTGATATATGGAAATGAAGACTCGGCAAGGGATTTGAATTGAAGGAACTGTCTGGTTAGGCATAATTGAATACGAAATCGTTGCTTTGATTTTCCTTTTAGAAACCATCAACTCTAAAGACCTTTTTTTAACTTGACGTGCTTTGCAAATATATATATAAATCAACAACCAACCATGCAAGCAAGTGCTCCCAAAAGACCGACTTTGAAACTTAAAATTTTCAATGTGTGGCTTTCTTGACTTCAAAAATCCTTTAGATGTTTTAGACTACGCATAAAAAGAGAACAGCGTTGCAGTACGTAACTTGCCTCTTTGCAGGAGGATCAAATCAATTTTCAGACACAGGGATTGAGAGAGTATGCTTTGTTCTTCTCCCCCTTCCAAACAAAGGTCCTATCTTTCGCATACCTGGTATTCAATACTGGTTGATACACTCGTATCAATCGTTCACAAGACGTGAGACATTGAAACCCAACCTTGATAGGGCTCAGAGAGACACGGGATTTGAAGGCTTGCAAAGTTTCGGCCCGATTCTCGTGGCTGACTCGGGATGATGTGGCCAAGTGCATATAGGCAGCTTCGAGCATATGGCAGTGGTTCCAAACAATTCTGTTGTATACGCTTACTACGTTGTGCTTATGTTTGATTTGGTAGAGAGCTTGTCACGCCGGCGCTTGCCAGGTGGAAATATCTCGTGTCGAGTTCGATTTCGTACCTCGGGAAGCAGCCGCGGGACTGGCGTACAGGCAGTCGAGAATGGATCTGGTGTAGCCTGGGAGGGTATCTGCAAGGTATTGTCTGGTAGTCCTTTGCTGTATATTTGAAGAAGCTGTGGTTTAGGGGTGGTGGCGGCAGCAGGTTGCTAGGCTTACTGTTGGGCACACTTGGTTAGCAATAGCCAGAGACAGAGTAGAGAAGGAGGCCTACTTGACCGCTGAGCGGGACTATGATAGCAATACCTTGACGCCAGAGTACAAGATTGGCGTGCGTCTGTACTTGGTGGTCAGATTTGTTTGCCTCGGAGGCTGTTGACGTGCATGGTAAACAAATAGTAAAGTACAAAGATGGTGGTCCAAATCTGTACTAATGTTCGGACAGGCAACACAAAGACAAACGAAGAGGGCTTTAGAGTTCTCGTCAATGTTAAATTGGTTGAGACTGTGGAGGTGGTGTTGAAAATATGGTCAAGTCACGGCAAGACATGGTGGGGGGCAAATGCGCTCGGACTCCTGCCAGTCAACGTTGGTGTTATATTCGAGTCACTAGCATAATCCCCGACTGCAAACCGCCGATACAGGAATGTCTGAAGCTGTTCATACTAACTTAATTGGGAAACTATTTGTTGTTTCCACGCACGCGACCCATACGCAATGGATAAACACTGAAAGGCGACGTTGTTAATGCCAAAACAACACAAAACACGTTCCAAATCAAGGCATCACCCGCCGCCAGAAGCTTCCACCAACTGTCGAAGTGCCTAATTTAACATGCCGGCCGCCGTAAAGCTCTTTGGCGCGTACGAGTGTTTAGCTAGTCTTGGAAGTTCGTTTTAATCCGCGCTCACGCTCGCAATCTGCATTCAACAATCCTGAAACCAGCTGACCATTTCCAAGTGGCCCATCAGATTACCTACCCTAAACAGGTCACAAAGCGCAGCAAAGATGAAGATCGTATTGGAAATCGTCGAACCCGTCGACCACTTGTCCAAAACGGTCTGCCTCTCAGGTAAATAGGGCCAGGAGATCGTTAAACGCAAATCGAGTTCTACGATATTTACTGCTTGCGCCCAGCATTATTAAAACAGCATATTATTTATATACATTTTTGATTTTCATAAATAACGGTAATAATTAAAGCGAATAAGCGGTTATTGTTGACTTTATTATAATAATATCTCGATTTAAAGCTTTTATAATTTCCCGCAGAAAATATTATTAAAGTAAGGGGTTCAAATATAAAGATCTATTCTATGGCTGCGGATAATCAAAAGACCATAGCATTAAAGTTTTCATCGGTTAATAATGTATACCTATAAAAGCTGATATCTTGTAAATATGGGCTAATGGGAAAGTGATCTTGCTTAATAAATTAAGCAGACCACCACCCTTGCTCTCCCCACTACTTTAGCCCCTCATTGCGGCTATTCGTGAGCGACAAACCAATCATTATAAATATTAAGCTACAGCTTAGAGTTAAAACCTCGTAAAATCTACTAGAAGATGGCAATGAGACCATTCATTTGCACTTCTTTCAATTTATGGAGCTGAAGCTTGTGTTTTCATTTCACATTGAAACACTTATATCAATCATTGAGACCAACTGCTGTATTTCTACATTCGTCATATTCAAAAAACCCCCATAAGTCAGCTAGTCCACTCGTGTGCTGACAATAGGAACGCTGTAAGAGGGGTCTTTGGCCCGGATTCTGAGACAGTGGAGTTGGATATCAGTCTCACAATCCAGCAAGAACTCCATGTTGCGACCATACTTAGCTCCGAACACTAACACCAAAGTCTTCAGCTTCTTAAAACATCTCCAAACGCAATCTTTCTCGGATAGCCATTTATACGCCATATGAGCACGTTCATCGACAGGATCATCTTCCCCTAGATCCAGACCCTTGATAGTACACTTGATCCGAAGATTCCATTCCATTTGGGTGATCTCCAGGAACTGGATCTTGTCGAAGGCACAGCTGGCTAGTTTCTCCGCGACGCAGCGACCGTGCCACATTGGATTGCGAGAAGGATCACTTGATAGCTTCCGGACACCAATGACAATGGTGTCCGAGTGCTGGAAAACAGGCAGCCGTTTCTGGTCAGAGCTCAGCGGGACAAGGGTTGTGAACACTCGTAGAGCTTCTTCGCGACACTCATGGTTGACATGGAGAGCAATTAAGTGTAGATAGTCCGCTTTGAGCTCGTTACGAGCGTTCCAGACATCGCCAGTGGGCTCCATGAACCAGAACGTAGTCAGGGCCATGTTGGTATAAACCTTAACCCGCCTGGCCGGGGGAAAGGCCGCGCGCCAGATTGGAATTCGGATTTCTGTAGGTAGCCGCGGGAAGGGTGTAAAGGTAATCGAGACAGCCTGGGGCGATAACTGCAAAGCCATATCGGGCAATTCTTCGTTGAAGGCCTGGATGAGCTGTTGTTCGGAGGTTGTGGCGGCTTGGACTTCGCTGCTGGAATATCTGATCAGCGACAGTCAGTCGAAGAGAGACATACGGTTATTACCTCGTAGGGAACAATGCCAGTAAGCTCAGAGGATTCTCGAGGGTCGTATCGGACGGCTGATCATCGTTGACGGGAAGAGGTTGGGAAGGAGGATTGATGGCGGCGGTAGGATCACTGTCGCGCGCTTGATTAGACAGCCCGATTCAAAGAATAGAAGAAGGCTTACTTGGAGGCCAAGCTAGACGAAGATAATGGTATCATGATGCAGGAGTAGTAAGTTTGCTGTGCCTGGTACTCGCGACGGTTCGATTTGGGAGTCAGGCCAACGGTAAAGTATTGAGATACTGGTCTAACCAGTGCTGGCGAAGGAACGAGGCAGCAGCAAATCAGGACAGCTCTTGATAATCTGTCTTAATGCAGGTGGTCTGGGGTTGTTCAGGTGTTAGCGGAGAAAATATGGTCAAGTCACCGTAGTCGGAACGGAAGCGGACAAATTTCGCTAAAACCTCTACCACCCAAGCTTTATCAGCCGCTAGCCGTTCCTCCGTCTCCAAACTACCGGAATAGGCATATTTTGAAGCTGTTGATGCTTTTCGGTCATCTTTTACCACCTCTACCCACAAGACAGCGCGCCAGAAAGGACGAAAGGACGCTTGATTGCGAAGATTATAGAAAGTATGTACTAGAGAGTACGATCCCTAGGTTTGTGGCATCGCCAGCCAGCAGGAGCATCTTAACCGTCGAAACGGTCGAAGCCCATGAGTGAGCCGTCGCAAAGCTCCTAAAGGACTACAAGTTTCTGGTCGGTATTTTCGATCTGTTTCTGCTCGCGCTCACGTCCGCAACCTGCTGTCAAAACCCCCTGAAGTATGACTGACTGACTTCTCTCCAGGGTCCCAATCGAGCTGTACGACCTTCAATTTTGCTCAGCTTATGGCATAGACGACAATCACATTGCGCGAATCATCGAGCTCCTCGCGTCGTCCTCGGGCCCCTTTCCCAAGTCGTTGCGTGTCTCTCTCTCCGGTAGATGGAGCAAGGACATCCTCAATCGCAAAGGCGAGCTCTGCAACAGCCATCACCTGCGCCCAGCGTCTCCTCCAACGGCATGCTCTTCGTATCATTCGAGTTGCGCGAGCCTGGCAGAGATAGTCAGACATCCGGGAAATCTCTTTTATAACTACGAAGCTCGATTCGACTTTCTTCTGCAGCATTCCGTAAGCGGTCTGACTGGACTGCAAATCTGTTCCCCTTAGACCTCCCCACAATTTCAGCTTAGTGTCGAAGAGTTGCTGTACCCGACCTCAGGCTCGCGGTTCTTCGATGAAGATGATGATGACGCCCCCGTTCTCGAGAGCACGCCACGCCGGCCAGTACTTTCGAAAGCTGGGTGCGGTAGCGATGAGGGGTGGAAAGCGGGATACTTGATGAAACTGCCAGAAATAAGGCCTCTGTCGCCGCTCAAGATAAGCTGCAGGCTGCATACACTACAAGACCCTAAAGTTGAACACTTGTCATTAAAGAGTTGTTGGGCCAGTCTTCAGAATCCTGGTCAATTTCATCTCTCGATGAAGAAGACAGCCCTTAAAAGTCTCACACTGGACGCGGTATCCTTGACTGCTACCCTGGTACTAAATGCGCAACCTCAACCTCTCACAGCTCACGCAGCTAATCCGCACATGGCTCAATAAGCTGATCAAAGCAGATGACAGTAACGACGGTAACGCTGCGACGCGACACCTAAGCTCCGTGGATACACCAGGTTCGGCAGCGGCTAGCCACCGCCATACAAAGCGAATCCGCAGCCCGTAACCTCGACTAGAGAAGTCACAAGCTGCCGCCCACAATATCATGGCAAATGTCCAGGTTCAAATGTCAGCACAGCATCCCCCCTGGATCTTCCAGATACGGCGCGCGCCAAATCGGCTGCCTACACATATTTCCACATTCTCCAATGCAAATAGGGTCAGGGAACAGATGGACGAAGTGACAAAGTGGTACAAGAAAGCAATGGACAGACATTCGCGGAGCATGTCTTGATGTACGGATAGCATGCTCGCAACCTGCAGTCAGATTTCCTGAAGAGAATTGACTTCTCTCTGGGTGGCCAAATGGGCAGTACCAGCGTCCACGAGAACGACATGCTCTTCGTATAATTCGAGATGCGCGAGCCTGTGCCATCGATGGGCAGACGTCCTGGACATCCTTTTATGCTCGGTCATTATTACAGAAATGAATACCGACCATCTTTTCCAAGGTCTCCCGAGCGGTATAAATTGACTCCGACCTGTCTTTCCCCCTGAGCGTATTCACAGTTTAACGGTCAGCTCTCATGTGCGACCCACCGCAAAGCTCTCCATGGAGTAAGAGTGTTTAATGCAAGTGAGTGTCGTCGATTGGGTTTCGCTCCCGCTTAAGCTCGCAGTATGCGTTACATATTCTGAAGCAAGCTGACTTCGCTATAGGTGGTTAACAGGTGGCCAACTGGACTAACGAAACCCCACTGGCCACAAAACAGAAATTACAACCGATTCTCGCGAATTATCGAGCTCCTTGACCTCTTCCCGAACTCGCTCTGCACCTCCGGTAAATAGAGTCAAGACATTTCGAACTGAAAAGCCAAGCGAGCGCCGCAAGATCCACCGCTTGCGCCCAATATCACCGAGAACGACTTGTTCTTCGTATCATTCGAGTTGCGAGAGCTTGTTCGATTGATCGACAGACATCTCCGATATCTTTTTCTGTACTTGATTATCATTACGAAGTTTGATATCGATTCGAAGACCTTCTCCAGCATTGCGCAAGCGTTTTGACTTGAATTCAGAACTGGCGTTCCCCAAGAACAACCTATAATCCGTACAATGCTCCAAGAACGGGCCCATGTCGGATCCATGGCCCAGAGTGCCCTTGAAAATGGCAGCTCCGCGGGAATTAGGGAGATTGCGGGGTGGTTAGGAGTCGCATGAAGCCCATGAGCTTTAACAACAACAGGCTGCGGCAGTAGAATATCAAATACAGTAAAGACCAGCCTCTATTGTATCACACCATCGCCAAAAAGCCGAATGGACTGCCATCGAACAAGTGTGCACCTCTGACTCGAAGTGGCCAAAGCCGAATAAACTGCCATCGAACAAGTTTTGCCTCAAGCTCAATGCCAGAGTTAGAGGGCCGAGACCACCCTCTATTGTAAGAGCACGAGGCATTTGCTCAACGTACCGCTTGCCTCTGACCTTTCCCCTACAATATTACAAAATCAAAGCGAGTGGATCTTGTTGGGACATTAAGAATGTTCCACGGCTTGTGGCACATTCGAAATACTTTCAAATTGGCAAGGTGAATAGTAAAGCCTAGAGAAAAGGGGTTATAAGAGTCAAGGCTTAGGTAGCCTGTACGCTGAGCAATGCCGCGTAGTCTTACCAGACTCTCGCTCAAATTGCTAAAGCCGAATGGACCGCCATCGAACAACTTTTGCGCCAAGGTCTGACTCCAGCACAGCAGCGCTTGAAGAACGAGCCACATGCTGGCCTGCTGAGAAAGAAATTAAAGCACTCTTCGCCGCAGTACCGGAGCTTGCTTAATGCTCCAGCGACTGGGATTGGGGTGCTGAGTGCTCCTTGCCGGTAGAAGAGCTGGATTGACCTTCGTCCTTACCAACGGTGCCGTCTAGATCTGCATCGCCGGGTTTTCCTTCAGGTCGTGGGTAAGGTGGCATGTCTCCGTCGTCACCAGCTCCAGGGCCTGAATTGGCACCACTGGGGTGTGAGATTTGATTGGCCTCGGTAACATTGCTTTATGAAGTAAGAGGGTATCGATATCATCACCGCTGGGGTGCTTAGAGACAATGGGCCGGCTGTTCGGCATGTTGATCTGATCTGAAAGCGGTATCATGAGAGTTTGACTTTTGAGGGGGCCGGAAAATCGAATGCGGAGGTCATATTCCAAGATTGGCCCCCAAAATGGGCACAAGCCTAAGTCATTGAATGAATCCTCTTAGCGATCCACGTCAAAGTTGCCTTAAGAGTGGGCTATTGATGTTGATAGGGGGAAGGATGGAGGATTGAGTCAGGATATCGACTTCTTGAACGGCTTGAGGAATCCTGGTCAATCGTAGGCGTGTAAATGCGGCGCCGAGTTTGGTTGAGATTGTCTCATTTGTAGTGGAACATTCAAAGACTCGAAGAAAAGTCCCCTTCCCCCGCTGGAGCACCCTCGAAGCAGACGGCGGTTGGACGCCCATATGGGATGAGAGCGCGCAAGCCTTCCCCTTTTCGCTCGATATCTCATCCAGCTCCTAGCCTCACAACGACTCCCAAAAGCGGGGCGAGAATATGGATAAGACTCTTCAAGTTCGGTCTCGTGCTCTGTTTGATTCTGCCGGAAATGCTCGTCTCCTCCACTTCTGGCCTCTTCATAGACGCTAGGCCAGAGCCCCAAACAGATTCCGCAAAGCCAACAAGCCTCAAGCTTGTAGCCATTGTCTTCTGTAACAGAGAAGCCGAGGGAGAACACTCTAGCAACTTCTCTGCATGATAACACTTCAAATCTCACGCTTCTGCCACTGTCCATTCCACAACCTTCGAGAAATCCCTGATCATTTGACTATCCAAGGCGCGAAGAGTGAAGGGCATCAGGACACCCAATCGATTAAGATCTGTGGCGCAAGATCGGTCAAGCAGACTGTCTTTGTTGTGGAGACATTGATATCGATCGTCGGCTCGACCGCCCGAGGGCTTCTCGATTGTAGGGCTGTGGTTGTTTGGAATGCCATCGCTCCAAATCCTTCTGGGATCTCGAGAATCTTGGGCTCCGTCTTTTATTTCGATCTTGTGATCTCTTCAGCCGATTAGCATACCTCGTTGAGACTGACGCTGTTTTTGAAGCGGGGAAGGAACCTCCCTGATGGGCGAATATAGGTACGTGGTTATGAAGTCACGTGCATCGGCAACCACCGCGGACTCCGTTCAAAATTCAGAGATCAATGTTAAATTGGTCTGAAAGTAGGATTTACGGTACCAACTTGAAGATCTGTTCGAACAGTATGTAGAAAGTGGTGAACAAGTTTGAGCTCCCGCCGGAATTTGCTACCCTTGGTCTACGTGGGAAAGGATAACGTCCGAGAGAGCTTTTGAATTCGATGAAGCTCGAGTCGAATTTGCCGAAGCATGTTTGAACGCCGAAAGGAGAGATCATTTGAATGCAGGCGTACCTCGTCTTATACCCAAAGCGATCTTCCCGGTTGGAATACCACTTTTGCAGGGAGGATCGCCGGACAATGTCGAGGGAAGAATTGGCGTCTCGCAGTATCGATCAAAGACAGGATGCCAAAACGTAGCAGGTACAAGAAACATCGCGTGCTGAGTCTGACAAGAGCAATCCGCCGGGCTGTGGGTCGTGTCGTCCATACATCGTTGGAGACAATTTCACCAAAACAGATTAAGAGATGCACGAGGACGATTTCCGATTTTGTTAGTCGAGACAAAGCGGAAATGGTTGGACGGGGGAACAGAGATCGATCTGATTCACGTGCACTCTTTTTATTGTTTCAGGGTTCACTGAACAAATTCTCTCCACGCACTTTATAACTGTGTTGTTTTTTCTTTGTCCGGTGTCATTAAACCCCCGCGATGAATATTCCTGCTTTACAGTAGGCGTTTATATCGCTCTCGCCAAGTTCTTCTTATCAGCCTAGCAATGTTCAATAGTTTCGAATATTCAGTTTATTAAATAACAGCTATATTAGTATCTCAGAGGCTATGAGACTTTATTATTAGCCTTGCAAGTGGAACTTAAGCAGAGGAGGCCCGGTAGCCCGGTCCAATATCAAGTGAAATTGTGCCAGTATCTCTTTTACAGAGAGGCTGTGAAAGCCTGGCTCTCACACCTCGGATGAATGTTAGAATATATATAATAACTCGATTTCGTCCAGCTATCCTGACCGCAGTGAATGTCGTGCAGAAAGTCTCGTTTTAGCGAAGGCAAGGGTGTATGTATACTCATATACTATATAGGCGGCTGATGTATGCGCAGAGGTCTGAACGCAGTTCTCAGCAACAGCACCCTGTTCACAAACGCGTGTCAGGCATTTCCCAAGAAGCAGTACGATTACTTTGAGAACACAGAAAGTGCCTGCCTGCAACGCAGCCATAGCTCTTATTTTTTTGTTTTGGATACTCTTCCCCGTCGCCGCAATCGAGGAAGAAGGATGGACGACATGGCAAGCAACGGTGGTAAAGACTCCAGCAGGTATGTACTATCAAACGTTTTCAATGATGTGCTCGGGCCAAGGGCTTTGGGATATGGGAGCCCTTCCAGGGGCTGTACATCGCAATCCAGCTCTCGTGGTATGGCCTCCCGGGCGATCTCAGCGCTCGTTTTATCGACTCCTCAGAGCAGCTTCCTGGAGCTTAGGTTCTCTTGCGCGTATCTGCCCTGATGTATATTAAATTTGAAGTAGGGCATTAAGTCGTTTCGAAAAGGCGTGCTTGCGCAGCGAGACGACTATCTTAAGTTTGTAAGATGCTCCTTCCCAAATCAACCTCCGAGGCAGCTTCCGCTAACTCTTCCCAGGTCTGGAGCTCTCAAGGCACAGACAGCAGAAGAGACTGCCGACACCACCTCCAGATTCATCTTCGATCTCCCGGACCTACACCAAGAGCTCTTCAATCCAGCTTCCTCCCTCGCGTCCGCAGCTCCTGCCACTAAAACAGCAGCCGCAATAGCCGAGAACATACAGTTGTTCCTCTATGAACTTCCAGATCCTGGCTACGATCTGCATAAGTGTCCAAACTTCAATAAACTCGCGATGGATGTACGATCCATGATATGGGCCTATGCAATGGTGCCAAAGCTAGTGGGCCTAGACAAAGAAGGCCTCTGGCTTACCGACAACCGATACCATACCCCTTGCAGCAAAGAGCTTGCTCCTTGCAAACTTCCACCCGGATTACATGTCAATCAAGAGTTTCGAGGGGAGGTATTCCGGAAATATGGCTTCTTCAAGGTTTACGGACGAAGAAATGGCACTCGTCGTGTCTTGTGCATTAATCTGTCAAGAGATCTGGTTGTGGCTCCGAGGTTCACAGGCTTTTGGTATTTCGGCTTGTCTGAGGAGTTTCTCGCGAGCGGGTTCGAGGGTGTGGAGAAACTGGTCATAAAGGAGGTTACTCGGAGCGACTATGTTGGTAACTTTGAGCCTGACGAGAACCGATACGCGCCACTTCTGATGGCGTTTCCATCTCTGAAAACGTGTATCTTGATAGCTGGAGAGGATCAGAGAGCTGGATGGGTGGCGGATACTGGGCCATGTGGAGGGGAGACTCTTAGATTAAGGGTTGAAGCATACTTTGAGTTTCTGCAAGAAAAGCATCCAGAACGCGCTAAGCCTCAAGTATTACTGAAAGAGGCGATCGCTGTCACTGCAGAGATGTGTTACGAATAAGCAAAGTAAGATAGTTCTATAATGAGGTATGAGAAATATGAATTTTGGTACCTGTCACTAATTGCAAGTGAGTGTACGAGTTGTACGGGTCTATGGCCTTGAGAAATGCCCAAGTTGGCTTCTATTCCAACTGCTCGTTGATGGAGCCTAAGTGAGTAGGTATGACACATGGAAGTAAGTATGTAGTATTTTCTGGCTGAGGTTAAGTCGTGGCATAAAATCGGAGAAAGCTGGGCGGCGTAGAGTGCGATACTCAAACGCAAATTAGTTGAGCCCGCCTCACTAACTTTCAAACGCTGCGCGAAGAGTTGGTCATTAAATGGGGGTTTTGCAATTTAAGGGAAAATTGAGGGGCTTCTACAATATCACTCGCCGCATACCATCTGGTTTCAAGACCTGAGAACAAGCTGGCGGGTATAAAACCGTGGTCGTGAGCAGAATTCATATCAGGGAGCTTGTGAAAGTCTTGAAGGAATACTTGATCTTCCCTTGACTTGTGTCTAATGAGAACCGATGATGGAGGTGGAGCGACGTTTATCCGAGAACATCGCCCACTTCTGTCGAATAGCACATGACTTGACTTGACTTCAGCCTTCCATTTAGGGGCACGTCACGCTGTCTTCTCATGCAGGCTGCAGCCGCATCGGCAGATCCCGGAGATAGCTCCGGACGCGGGGTCGGACCGCTTGGAATTAAACGTAACCTCATGCTTTCCCAGTGGTCCGTTACTCAGGGGTAATACATTAAATGTTTAGCGTCTCCTTTGACGTGAGCTAAGAGCAAGCTACAGTACCATCCCGCTCGCTAGATCTTGCCATTTAGGAGTTTTCCCCCTTGTCCTGCAACTGCATTGAGGATGCTTCCTCAGCCAGAAGATGAGACGGGTCAGTTTTCAATGATGGCATTGTGAGAAGTATGGGCTGGAGCTAATGGTCCGTCAAAAGAAAGAGTCGGTGATGTAATTGTATATGTGCGGCGGAAAGTGTGCATTGAAGTGATTGGGAGAGACATCATTGGCAAGCTCTGATGTCATGTGTTACTGTACGAGAAGCTTCATGCTCCTCTACTCCTTCCACGCCTGTCAGTGAGTGATCTACCCCGCATAAAGCACCTGCCAGTAAGAACTCTACAATTGCAAATACCTCCGCAGCTCCAGGAGTGAGCTCTCTGACATCCACATCCTCCATCCGTCCCTTATATTTGACTCCATTCCCACTACCTGCCACCTACAAATACTCTCACAATGCCTTTCCTAACACAAGCCGCCCGTCCCTCTACACGCCTCGCACTCCACCTCTTCAAACCCACCACCATCCGCTCCCTCGCCGCCATGTCCATGTCCACCATCAGCGACGCCATCAAGAAAGACCACCAGGAAATCAAGACCTACGCCGAGAACATCCGCACCGCAACGGACGACGACTCCAAAGTCCGATGGCAGAACCAGTTCACCTGGGAGCTGGCCCGTCACTCCATTGGCGAGGAGCTGGTCGTGTACCCGGCATTCGCAAAGCACCTCGGTGCGAAAGGCCAGGAGATGGCTGACAAGGACCGTGATGAGCACCAATCGGTAAGTCACGCTTTCCTCCTCCCCCTCAAAGTACATATGCTGGAGACAAACTAAGCAACGGCAATAGGTCAAGGACCTCCTCTACAAGTTCCAGAAGCTGTCACCCACAGACCCCAGCTTCACCCCAACCCTGGAAGCCATCATGGCCGACCTGACCGAGCACATCACAGGCGAGGAGAACGACGACTTGCCAACTCTAGAGAAGGCGCTGGAACGAGAGGACAGCGAGTCGATGGCGAAGTCGTTTGGTCGTACGAAGGCTTTTGTGCCGAGTCGCAGCCACCCGAGCGCGCCGAATAAGCCGCCGTTTGAGACGGCGGTTGGGCTGATGACGGCGCCGATTGATCATTTGGGGGATCTTTTTAGGAAGTTTCCGGATAAGACGGTTAGTCCGAATCCGAGTACGAAGTAGATGGTTTGCGCGGTTTGGAGATGGAGGTCGGGGTGGAGGATGACGACTAGTACTGAGCGAATGGCGGTTGGCGAGTGGGGAATGCCGATGGGTGACTTTGACGGTCAAACTTTGCTAGTAGACGGTTAGTGACAGGTTGCACTGTGTTAATAGCTTCTGAGGTATCAATGTGAAACTGTTTTGCATGCGTTTTCCCAAGTTAATGGTGTTGAACATGTAGATGTCGAAGTCGTAGATTCCGGCCCCAAAGGGAGCTGGATTTCGCAATTGTACCTACGTTGAAAACCTTGCCGCATGTCGTGTACGCACAGGAGCGTAAAACACGAAGTATGTGTTCCAGGCAAATGAGGTGGTAGCTTATTTGCAATACCATCCAGCTCTGAACTAAACTAACCCTCTGTGATAAAAGTGCCATTCTCGAAACCAATCATTCAAAATTTCGGCACAATCTGGGCCGCATTGTCAAGCGCAATGCGGAACCAGCCTCTCACCCCACCTCACCTGATATCAGATTTCTCTCTCCCTCCGACGTGTTGCAAATACAATGAGAAGCCGGGGAGATATAGGACGTGATTTCAGCTTGTGCGCCTCGTGTAGCATGGGCCGTGCAAGGTCAGCGTTGTATACATTTTCATTTTTTTTCTCTACCATGCATTTTTCAATGTCAAGCCTGTTGAAAAGAATGTCGAAATAACGTACTGTACCTTTGTCCTGGCGAGAAATGCTTTTGCTATAAGCCCGGGAAATCCTAGCTTCGAGCTCAATAATTGAGCAAAAGTTAAAGTGCCATTTTCTTACTATTACACCTTTTCAATTGCAAGCCTTTATTCTTCACACTTTTGGACATCTCGACAACATGAGCCACCCAGTTGACAATTGCAAAGCAATGCCCTCTTCAACCTCAAGAGTCGGGTTGGGTTGCTCTCGTCGTTGGAAAGTCTAAGTTTAAATCTGAGTGTTTTATATATGATTTGACTAGCTCTATTAAGCGGCGGATAACGTTGGGGACCCACTTTTGAGCACCCCCCCTATTAAAAAAAAATAAAAACTTTTTTTTTTAAATTATTAATAACTTTAATATATTTAATTTGTTTTAATAAT
>QGMK01000163.1:0-38277 GCA_007825345.1 Lachnellula suecica | reverse complement strand
GGGAGCTGTGCCTTGATGCCCTGGATAGCGGGGTGTTGTGGTTCGGAGGAGAGTGTGTTGGCCGTAATTAGATGTGGTAGTTCAGACGGAGCTGTGGTTTATCGGCCGTATCTTGAATGGTTGATCGTTAAATTAATTCCCTACGCGTCGCGTCGACGTGATAAAGTGTGATGTGACGAGTGCTTTGGCCCCCTGGATCTGGCAGGACTATCCCTGCTCGAGCATCAGCCCCAATGCGGAAAGGGAACACAAGTGGATGTCGTCTCACCAGCGGAATAGTATCATATGCGTATGGTTTATTAAAAGTAATTACTTTAATAATAATTGAGAAATTTATAGGGAGACGAAGAGTAATTCTCTAGCTGTACGAAGTACAACTAAGGTCTATAAACTGTATACAAAACTCTCCGCTTCATTCCTCTTCTCCAGCTCTTAGATCAACAGTATCAAATCTCCGCCCTGCGCATCATTCTTGCTAGAGTAGCCGTTTCAGTTCCACAGCAGCGCATCACGACTTGGCCACGCGCGGTGCAGAGTGCTTCACTGCTTCTGGATGCAGCAACGGCCCTTCCCCTTTCGACGCAGCTGCCGTGTGATGAAGATTGCTTGAGCCTTGAGGGCACCCTGTCGCTGTACTTGTCGCCCTTTATCGCCCTCTTTTGGCCTGGACTGGAAGTTATCGCTCAGCCCCAATCCTTGCGACACATCACAGGGAAAATCATAGAGGGAGGGTCCTCCCGAGTACAACGCCTCTGCCCTGCCTGCTGCCCTGCTGCACGCCGTGCACTCACTGCAGCTTCCACAGCTTCCACAGCTTCCACAGCTTCCTACGGTTTTATTCCTCCCGGCCAGCACCATCACCACCACCACATCAATTCACCTCAATCGGCCCTGCTGCTGCTGTACTGTACTGTACTGTACTGTACTGTGCTGTGCCTCGTAAACGGTGCTTTGCTGTATTCCTTCTGTTGCATTGAAGTGTTGTTCTTTTGCTGCTTTCCGTAGCCGCTATCCTACCGAAATCTCAAAGTAGCGCCCGCGCCCTTTTCCTCCCACGGCCGAAACAGTCCAGCCCCCATTACCTATTTGAACCTCGTGGATTTCTGCATTTCCGCCCACCGATCGTCCCTCTAGCTCGACCATACCGCTCCGACAAGACTTTATCCATATTACCAAGTACGGCCCAGACGCAGAAAGCAGCCTCAGGAACGCAGGTTGACGTTGACGTTCCGTTCACGCTGTTCTGTTCTGTTCTGCATCTGCATCTGCATCTGCATCTGTTTGTTGCTCGTGCCTCTGCCTCTGCCTCTCTCCTGTTTGTCTTGGTCTGGTTTGGTCGTTTCGTCGCCTTCCCCCCATCAAACCGCACCTCCTGATCCATCCATCTATCATACGAATACGCGTCGATCCTCCTCTTCCACTCCCACGACCCTCATAACTTCCCCGCGCGACCTTCCATCCCGAGGCGTGCAGCGCAGTAGATCCCGCTGCCTGCGAAACCGAGAGATTATTATCCCTATCGAAACATGGTGGTCGCTACGATAAAGTGAGAAGACGTCCCTCTTCCTCCCCGTCTCCGTCTCCCTTCCCCTCCCCCCACACTCTACGCCTGGACCTGCGCGCCATCCCGTCCCGTGCATTGCCATCAATGGCTTGCAGTTGCAGATTGTATGTGCACTGGCTAACGGTGCGCGAAACAGGTGTGTGGTCGTGGGCGATGGTGCTGTGGGAAAGACATGTCTCTTGATATCATACACCACCAACAAATTCCCCAGCGAATACGTGCCCACCGTCTTTGACAATTATGCCGTCACTGTGATGTGAGTACCCTCATCTCCCCCGAACAAAATTATGCCGCGCCAGCAGCCAATTACTGTTACATTTTCTGCTTTGATAGTAGCTAATCTAATGTAACTCCCCCAGGATCGGCGATGAACCATATACCCTCGGACTTTTCGATACTGCCGGTCAAGAAGATTACGACCGTCTGCGACCGCTCTCATACCCCCAAACCGACGTCTTCCTCGTCTGCTTCTCCGTCACATCCCCCGCATCCTTCGAGAACGTCCGCGAGAAATGGTTCCCCGAAGTCCACCACCACTGCCCCGGCGTCCCCTGCCTGATCGTCGGCACCCAGACCGATTTAAGAGAGGACCAGAGCGTCCGGGAGAAGCTGGGCAAGCAGAAGATGACCCCCGTCAAAAGGGAAGATGGAGAAAGGATGGCAAAGGAGCTGGGCGCCGTTAAGTACGTCGAGTGCAGTGCGTTGACGCAGTACAAGTTAAAGGATGTTTTCGACGAGGTATGTCATGCCCCGACTTTACCCAGGACATCCAACTAAAAACTTCTTCTCAATAGGCAATTGTAGCGGCCCTCGAACCCCCAACCATCAAGAAGAAGAAGCATTCATGTTTAATCCTGTGATCACCCCCACCTTTCGACCAATCCCCCCAATCCACCTTCAACTTCACCTCACCTCATCCCCACCGGACGGAGGCTTCTTCACCGAGGCGCGCAAAAGAACAAGAACAAGAACGAGCAGCGATGCGAGCAGTGGGCCCTTATCACATTTTTGGTTTTTTTTCTAGCGACTCTCATCATATCCCCCTACACAAACTTTCGAAAGTTCTTCTTTATAGCGCTGGAAACGGAAGGACTGAGCTTCATTGATTGGACTGCGCTGAGCTGCGGCTGGATTAAATCGAGGGGGATATTGCGTGAACGGACCTGGATTTAGTTGAACTGAGCGCAATGAATGAGGAATTGATATATCCCACCCTTTGAGATTTTTGGCCTGGCTTGGTTTGGTTTGGTGAGGTGTGACTTGGGTAATTTTGTGAAGTTTGCAATGCCGTTGGGGTGATGGGTTCCCCAAGTGGGGGGTACAATGACTTTATACTTGCGTTGCAAGTTTCTCTCTACGTTTTGCCAAGTTGGCTTCAACTTCACTCCTCTCATAGATTATCCATAAGCCATCCGATACCCATCTCCATACCTTCTCTCGTCACATCCAAGATTGCTACACTACATGAAAAACAACAGTCTAGCTACACGCTACTCGGACGCCGTATTCATTTCGCGGGCGCAGCGAATAGTGGCTGGGTGGGAGTTGCAATCGCCGCTGTGGAAAAAGAGATAGAAACCTACAGCCTTTTTCTGAGATGGGCCCTGAGCTTACATTCTTCGTTGTTTGTTCAAGTGCGCTGTTCGTCTTGGCGATTTGCGCTTAGATCCGAAAGTTGTGATTCCGCGGGCAATAGTGCGTAGACGCTTCTTAAATGGGGGTTGAGCGTGTTGTTGTGGTGGGTGATGTAAATTGTTAGGCTGCTATCTTAATTATCATGGCCAAAATGTATTTGTTTTCATTGCTTTGCATATGACCGTTTGGAGCGTGGGTTTTCGGAACACACGTTCAATATACGTGTAGTTGAGTGATCTCTATAGGTCTATGGGTTGTTGTCAGTGGCGTGTTCTGGTTTGACTTTATTGTTTATCTTCTAAGCAGGAGGCTTGAAGTTTGAAATTCGGCTGATGTTCATACGTTCACATTGTTATGCAAGTTGCTGAGAAGTACAGTGAAAGTTGGAAACTGACGGTGCATTTTATCAAGGCTTCCTTTTTGGGCATATATGAAGCAAGGCAGAACGTCCAAAGGTATCTTGTGTTTATGCTTACTACATATGCCGATTGACACTTAGACTTCCCTCTTCTAAATTTTGGGAAAGTTGACATAGGTTTGGGAGCCTTGAGTTCTATTATATATTTTTATAATGCATGCAGCTTTTCGGCCAGCGGGTCTACCTACTTTCCTCGTTCTTTGGCCAGCTCTGCAAGTTCCACCCTTCGATACTTCAGTTTCGTGCCGCTTCTGGGCCTTGTAATAAATCAAATTTCTTCTCACTCTGTAAACCGGGGATCCGAGTCTAGTTGGCAGTTTTCCTTTGCGATATTGAACAATTCACGTAAATGGGCAACTGATCCGATTGTTTCGAGATTTGGGAGTCATGTTGACACTTTCATTCTTATTTGTGTGGGAAGCTTCTAATGCTATGCTAAGGGAGTCCGCCCGATTCTCAGAATGCATAAAGCTTTTCTGCCCATGGATCTACCCACATTATCCCCAACCAGCTCCCACCTTCTGTGCAGGCAGCGAAATTCTGCGCTTCTCTTTTGACCCAGTGGACATGGAAAATGATTGCCGTAAAGCAGTAGACGTTCAGAAATACCCGGAACACATAAAACACAATATCATTCACTAATTGGAATGAGGATGATTTTCGAAGCCGAGAAAATTGACCTAAAAATAAATCCAGCAGGAAGATCAAGGGAGGTATAGTGATCCCACCAATGACTGTTCTAAGAATGTATAGAATGGCAGGCGCTTTCAGATACCCTGGGAGATTGCTTAGTTTCGTGTCAACATGCAGCAGGAAAAATTCCCGGGTCGCCTTAAAAAAAAGGAGAGGAGTATCAGTCCAAGCCACCGGCTTGAGAAAGGGAGTGCAAGTGAGAAGATCCAGAGCCTTGCCGTCCGAAGTATGAAGACGAGTATTCTTGCAGCCCGGAACTCTACCATTGCCTGCCTCTCTTCCGGCCCAGATCCCAAGATCCAAAAATGGCATCAAAACTCTGGCAATCGTCCCGCGGCCGCCGTCTCGAGGTCTCTCTCCTGCCACCCCATCCACCCTCCGCGAAGTATTCAGCGCCGTCGCGCCGATACTCACAATAGCCGTGTCCACCCGTCCAAAGCCACTATCCCGTTATACAAATCCCAACTCGCAAACACAATGCCCTCGCCATCTAAACCGCTGTGCCGGATCCGCCGCACTCCCGATACCATAGTCGCCACCGCCTGCCCCGCAAAAAGCACAAGCACAGCCATCCGCCCAATCCATCGCGAGTCATACTCCTTCCTACACCGCACCAGCTGCTCGAGCTCCGCATGCACCAACATCACGGACTCCAGCGCGTCTTCTTCCGTTCCGCGGGCTGTTGCGCAGGATGCCTAGGGCGGCGCTGAGGTACAACACCGCGTCGAGCTTCTTGCTTTTCCGGCGGCACAAGAGCTGGATTGCGTGGAAGGAGTTCGAAAGGAGAGAAGCAAACGGCAGCATGGGCAACAGGAATACTCCCAGCACCGACACGATGGCGTCGGCTCTGTCGGCACGCGAGACACGACGATCTAATAGCAATATTTATAATTTTATATAATATTACTGTAATCCCCAATGTAACATTCAAGCCTAGTGTCCCTGACAGGACCAACCCGTAGCGGAGCCCCACATCACACACCCTGCTAAACTGTTACTATACACCCAGACGTCCCTCCACTTGAGCTCGCAAGACCCTATTCTCGCACCTACTCGGCAGTCTCATAATCACACTCTGACTACGAGACCTTCAACTTAGAAATTCCCCCTTCCTCGCCAACCAAAACCCATCCGTCGTCTTCACTCTCTCCGCTCCTAAACCCTTTGAGCATGGCCGCTGCCCGTTCGACAATCTTCCGAACCGCTTTTACAAGCGCACAATCATCGGGAATGTTATAGTGCAGAATGAAGCCAAGCGCAGGTGCAAATACAACTCTTGAAACATCGTATTTGCTGAGTATGATCATTCCATTTGCCAGGAAATTCGCTCGGGAAAAAAATATGAGTATCTGGAACACCGTGAGGGTGATGGTGGCCAAGAGCCCAAAACGCTTCTCGATAGTAACTTGTCGCTTGAGAGTCGAGACTTGTGCTTTGCAGGTGCAGGAGCAGTTGCAGGGTGTAGCCGGTTTGGCTGCTTGAGGGGTTGGGTGTTCCATGGTCGGTTCGAGGTGGTGATGGTCGATGAAGTGTTTTGACGGCTGGGGTTTGGAGGTGTAAAGGGAAGAAAAGCTTACGCTGGGTCATGGTTTTTAGAGATATTTTTAGTATCACTTCTAGTGAGAACGAGCTAAGGGCACGAGTTTGTGTTCTGTGGTCAAGCCCTAGGTCCTGTTTTCAGTGACGGAACTGCTTTTGCTGAACCCACAACACACCAACATATTTAAAGCTCAAACTTTGCCAGACTCCACCCATGTACGCCCATATAAGTCTCAAATGCAAGCTTCCATTTCCACCCCATATCTCAAACAACAGCTGATTCCCCTTTCTCCCCAACCAAAGCCGCCTCCTCATGGCCCACACATCTCTTTCCCTCCTCAGCCATCTTAGCACTTCTTGTCAGCCAAGGCGTGGAAATACACGAACACACAACAACCATAGACGCCAGACACGCGGCGACCGGGAGCGCGATCCGGATTATGCTCCATGGCGTAAGTGGGGTCTCTGTTTCTCCTATGAACTGCACGGTGAAAAATGCAAACGCAATCGCGAAAAAGATGCATTGGTTGCGAGTCCTACGGATGTGTTGTCGTTCGAGATCCAGGACCCGGGATTTGCACGCGCAGGTGCAGTTGCAGATGCAGTGTGTAGCAGTCTCGGCCACTTCGGTAGTTGCAGGATGCATAATGATATTGAAGTGATAAAAATTTAGTTTGAACTTATTTGTGTGTTGGTTTATAGGAGTAAAGAAAGAAGAAAAGACTGTCGTGCGTGCAAGTAAAAATATGTATCAGGGTGGAATTTTTAGTGTATCATATTCTTGTATGACTACGGTTGGGTCCGCGTCAAGCCCTACGCAGGAAGAGCTAGCTTCTTGCGAAGTCTTTTGCTACAGGTGGAGAACCCCGCGCCTTTCTGCGTAAACTTTATTTTTAGGGCCCTATAGTAGTTTCGTAATGAATGTGAACTCCTTGAATATACAGCTGATGCTAGTATTCTAATTCCAGTACTGTGGTGTTAGGTCTGATTGGTCAGACCGTATTTATGATTCCTCCCACCAGATTAACGAAAGAGTACTCTCTTGCTTTTTTATCGTAGCACAACACATATTTCCGGTATATACGAGATATTGCACTTTTCGCGATTTAGACAATCGAGGTTCCCTCTTCTGCGCTACTGACCCCTTCCAAACGCCCATGGCCAGCCATCGCGCCGTGCTTGCACTCGCCGTCGTCATCGCTTATGAGAAGACAATGATATCGAGTACGCCTTCTCACGAACTCCTCGTCGGTACAATCTGCAAGCTCCGGATAATTTCGGCGAAGCCAAGCGAAATCTTTCCAAAATAGATAATGCCGGAATGCGAGCCATAGCAAATTAAATACGGTGTGCCAGAATAGTAAGCGTCGCTGTGCTCGACGAGCCGCATCTGACGCAGGTATAAAGTGAAAGAGGAAAGCCATGGCGAAAGTTACAATGATTTGGTCGTACGTTGGAGCAATAGTTTGGTGTCTTGATGCCGCTTTGACTTTGGCGAGCCACGCCCGCAGATGAAATTGTGTAAACATTATGGGAACGATTTTTTCGAAAAAGCAAAAAGGCTTCCTAAATTTCGACAAGAGACGTAATGTCGTCGTAGTGCAAACCAGAAACCCGGACCAGATGTAGTTAGCTTTTTGACCCAAATTGACCTCTTCCAAAGAAGACGATGTTGTTCGCTATGTTTCGAAGCAAAAGTCGGAACACTTTCTTGGGCCTTCAATTTCAAGGTAGCATTTAATACCCGCTCTCCTCCAACTCTGTGTCTGACGAGCTGCCAAAAAGGCTCGAAACATCATCGTCACCATCGACATCCATCTCCGTACATCCTGCCATAAGCATGTCGGCTTCATCTGCAAGCCGATTCCAAGCCTCTATGTCCGCGGGATACGTTTGACCGGGAGTTTTACTCAGTTTCTCCCGGTCTAAATATTCCCTCCAAGCTGGATGAACAATTTCGTCACTATCGTTTTCAACCATCACACTCCCATCTTTGGCTATGTATGAAGTGAAGAGGATCTCGGGCCGATCATTTTGGTCGAGTTCGGCACAACATCCGGTCTCACAGCCAGTTCCTTCCCCTGAGAAGTGTCTAGGGCGGTTTCCCAAAACCACCTCAATCCGTGAGAAATTTACGCCACGCTTGTGCCTAAATAGGTAAGAAGAGAGGTGTCGTATTGTTGCGATATCGGTGTCAAGATGTGGGCGGCAAGAGCGATCTGTGGAGCTCCATCCAAAGGACAGATACAGACGGAGGCGTTTGAGGCTTGTAAATTTGGCGTAGGCGGAGAGAATATCGTACGACTGCGTGCCTGTTAGAAAAGGCTAAACATAAAAGAGGGTATCAAAGATGTAGAAGGTTGACATACTAGATCATGGCTGGTGATAGTCATGTGTAAGGATAGCGAAGCCAAGTTTGGACAGGAAAGAGCTAATTCCTCGAGACTTTCGGCCGAGAAAATCTCTGGCATTACATATGCGCCAGGTGTCCGACATTGTCTTGGAGTGTAGTATGACAGGCTCTTCAACGTTTTACCTTGCAAAGTTATGTTAGAGAGAGCGGGTATAAATTCCGTACTAACCACTTCCAGAGTGGTCAAGCCGTGAACACTAGATAAAAACTGGTTCATGACCTGATTCGATCTTTCATGATTCCATTCGTCCCTTTTGCCTACGGAACCAACTTCCACCAATCTCAGAGCGTTGAGGTTTGTTATCTGGCTCTGTATTGAGTCCACAAACTTGACCATGAGGTAGCCCCGTAGCTCTAGTCGCTGGAGCTTCGACCAATCCCAAAAAGTCCTAGGAATGAGCGGTAGATCCATACGACAGGCCGAAACACGCATGTCGTACACAAGCTCTCGTAGCGGAGCGACTTTGTCACCCGGTTGAATGCCGAAATCGTAGAGTAGTTTATCGCGGATTAACTGGAAGGCTGTATATGACTCCCTTTGGTATGGGTGGTTCCATTTGGACATTCGCAGATGTAACACTTCCAATTTGGAAGAGCTAGTCAAGATATTTTTGAAGGCTCGAGTTAGTGGGGCGCGCTCGTAGTTGATATCCGCCTCGATGGATTGAATATTTCGGCAACTGGAAAGTCGTTTCAAAATACCAAGCTCGCGCCGCTGTAGAGTCTCATCGTTCGATTGCAGACCAACTGGGAGATTTTTGACATGCAATGTAGCTTCAGGCCGTTTTTCCCAAAGAGTACGATAAACAGCCTCTGGAATTGGCTCCTCCCAAACACCCCATCTATTACAACGTAAGCTGATGCTCAACCGGATGTTCGATCAGTCAAGAAACACTACAACTGAGACCCACTTACGTAACTGAATCTAGCCTCTTTACATTCGAAAGAACGTGTGCCAAAGTGGGCCAATCCAGATTTCCGTTTTGTATCGTTATATTACGTGTGCAAGCGATTACAATATTTTGGAGGCTGCTCCAGTCGCTACCGCTGTTCGTAGCATTGAAAATTCTGAGCCTGTAAGCGGTGAATTCGAGGGACTGGTATATGATCGGAGTGGCAAGTTGATAAAGCCGTTTCGAGACTAGACAAATATTTCTCAAATCATTCGGTTTTTCGAGACTAATCTGAGAGGCTTTGAGTCAGAGCCACTGGGTTGGACCTGTGTGCGGGGTAAGTGGGACTTCAATTAGACTTACCTGAAATAAGACCATATACAAAATATCATCCGTCAAAATGAAAGAGGACAAGCCCATCTTGACAAAAGCTGTGTTATTTATGTATGGAGCCCAGTGATTTAGTCTTTGGGTTTTTACCAGAAAGTGGTTGGCCGCAAGCTGCTCTTCGAACTTGCGAGAAACTGACTCTTATCGAAGCGCAAGTTGAGATGATATGCAGCACTCGATGAAACAATCATTCCTTGGGCGTTGGCTTACTCTTATAGGAAACCCATGCTTAAATCCCTCGACGCGCGCGGCACGGAACCTTTTTAGCTTAACGTATCGAACGACCCAAAATAGACAAGCCAATTAGCGCCTTTGCAGGAAGTAATGTGGGTCTTTCACTCTTGCTGATGCTGCATCCACTATGCACCGTCCTAATCAATGATTATCGCTGTAAATTTCACCGAGAAAGAAGCTTGCAGTACGATATGAACTTTGCTCAGAACTTGTTCATATTGGGTGCTTTTTCATTTGGCATTTTCTTCCCCAATCAGCTATGAGTTTCAAGGCCAACGTTCAACCGTCAAGAGTCCCTTCTATCTACACTACTAACACATCCTTACTATTTCAAACCTCTGAAGTCAATAACAATACATGTTCTATCCGCCCTTTCTGCCAACAAGAAAGACCACCCGTCTTTTTTTGCGTTAACTGCTCGCAGAGACCAATATGCTTCAGCAACTGAAGCATACGCATAGTCATATAGATCAATATTACCGCTTAATCCAAAAGCATCGATTCTTCTGGTATTAACGTTGTTCCTATCCTCCGCAGGCTCCCAAACCCTACACACTTTGCCGGGCTGGCTGCTCCCAAGTCCTGTTCCTGAGGGCAGTACTACACGATTCAAGTAAGACAATGATACAATTCGAAGGGTCTGTGAATAACTCACTTATTGACCTAATAGTGTTGGGCTTGTTCAATTTTCCCTGTGTAGTGAAATGGCGAAGGTCGTCACTATTTCCCACCAACCCCATATATTGAAATGCTTCGACATCAAGCATAAACCAAAGCATGATATTCTTTGTCCCGCCGCCAAAGTTTTCCTTTGTGTTAAGGACTTGCTCCGGGTAAGCATTCCACGTCGTTATTGCAATTTTAGCGGCATTTGGATCGTTGCCATCAGCACCAGGGGTCTGAAACCGAACGTAACAATCATTAGCCTTCACAATATCCCATCCCTGTCCTTCAGCAAATGCGTCAGGATATTTTGCTGGAGTGTCTGGGGTAGTGCTGTCTCCATGCCCAGGGCCTGTGGGCCAGCCAATATCTCGACATCGAACCGCAAGGGTAGCTTGGAGCTGTACGGCCAGGCAAAACGATCGCCATAGCTGATACATTTAGAGTGAAAGAGGTTTCAACTGGTAAAACTGGTGTAAAATGAAACAGTGACAAACGATTTAAGCACCGAGTTGCTCTGCCCTTCCGTAATGGAAGTTATCGACATTAAAATCGGTTTCGGGGTAAAAAGCAAGCTGAATTTGTGACAATGTGTCGTGTTCTAAGTCTTCAAGTGAAGGAAAAAAGAAGGAGAGACGCAAAGAAAGAGGGAATAGGACCAATTTTAAGATCCATAATCAAATCAAATAAAAATCTGGGAAAAACTCTCTTGGCAACAACCTAAATGGAAAGCTGTCATTTACCAACAAGCAATCTGAATTCCAACACTTCCCCCGTGGTCGATCAAATCCCAAGGGATCAGGATGTCATTCCAAAGTTGGTCACAACGCACCATTGGGACAGCGTCTATGAAAGGTTTCCAACTTAAGCTCCTTGACGCTGGGCTCATTTTCTAATTCTGGATGTTGGCGCTAATCGTGCATGTTTCATCCTTTTTCCATGTTGGATTGTTGGTTCTGAGAAGCGATTTCCTCCAATAGATCATTTCATCCGGATCCAACCAACCGTAGCGAGTTGGAACGAACCACCGGATGATAAATCTAATTCTAGCTAGTAAAAGCACTAAACTCCAGCTGTTAGTGAACAAATCTTAAAATAAAAACCGTTTAGGTTCGACCCCTACCAAATCTAAGCCAGTGCTCCCACCGATGGTCTAAATTGGGGTTGGTGGAAGCCTGGAGCAGACCTTATCCAAAATCCAACTTGACGACTCCACTAAATGGACCCTGTTGTGCTTGGCGGCGGATGCAGCAGAATCCTCTGATTGTTAACGGGGTGAGAGAAAGATGTCCGTTGAATTAAAGGCCGAGCTTCAATGGTGGTCAATTGTTTCCCGGTCGCTGCCAGGCAGACTTCTGCGACCTGCAATACAACCCTTCTAAAGCGAGATGTGTTGTAAGTTGAGAGCAGACTTTTAGCCATTTTCTTGACTTTAGTTTTGGCGCAAAATCTTACTTCGGCTGGTTGGTACATTTGCCGGTACTTCCTGCACGTATGTTGGAGGTCATCGATCCGCGACATATAGTAGGCCTCTTAACCGCTCCATGGCATAACCTGAGACATGGAATCTCTTGGCACCAATCCTTTGGGCTGTGCAGAAGTTGTCCAGAATAGCTCCGTTGAGGCTGCGGGAAATGTGAGCGCCAAAAAAGGTCTCGAAATGCTCGGTAGATCGCCTCGCAAGGTCTTTTGAAATCCTTTGGGCAACGTTTCCCAACATGCCTCCCTGTCAACACTTATAATCAAGGATAAGGAAATGGCCTAACGTCTAAGAGTTCACTAAAGGTAAAAGTCATAGTTGTCTTTTATATTCTGCTAGGTGAGCATATTTCTGATCCGCCGTCTTCACAGTAGGTTGTCCGTACTCTTTATTGACACAACTTATATTTTGATTAACAACTGAAAAAGGTCTCAAGCGTCCCATAATGCTACCCCGACTTGTGTTCTGGTTGATACTGGAGCAGATGGTGACTCCCACACACTCAGTCACACTTTGTAGCCGGCAGTCGTGCTCGCTTTCATCGAGCAGCGCCTCCCAGCGTACCGGCTTATCAAAAAGACAAGTTACGTTGTCGAATCTCAACTCCTCTTTCGCAAACTCCAGCACGCAGACATCTGCTACCTTAGACAAATCGATCCCATCTCCAAGCGGTTATGTCTCCGTTAGTTCTTCAGTGGCGGGAAATACTACCATTTCACCAGCTTCGATGGCTCCAGGACCTTCGAATCTTTTACCCTCGACGTCCTCAGGAAAAACTACAACCGTGGCGTATTCCAGCGGCTTTCCCGGAGCCAGTGTCGCATTTCCTACGGCAACAACACCTCCAGAGCCCTCGAAGATATCTTGGCTGAATATGGTGACTTCAACATTGACAAATATGCCTGCTAATTTCTCGACATTCAACATAATCAGTCCACCATGGACAGCAAATACCTGGCTAACTACCTCAAGACCGGAAGATTGCTCTTCTACTATTGTGCCAATACTCATCGGCTGTCCCAATTGTGGATCCAATGGTATAATCCTATGGAACCTCCCAATGTTGCCGCACGTATCTTTTCGCATACCCGAGTTCCCCGAATTACCTAAATTCCATCTTCCGTGTATCAAAATATTCGGCATCAAGGTTGGCGACTGTGATGATCCACCCCAGACTGAAGACGATGCAGAGCCAGACCCTGAAGACTCAACTAGCGAGCCACCCACTTCGACATCTACCAGTTCGCACTCATCTGCATCGTCTTCTTCGTCGTCATCTTCTTCCTCATCATCATCAGAAGTAGCCTGTCTCTACGATCCAAGAAATGCGTCTCCTACTGGAGGGACCTTTACGATGAACGAAACAGCTTTTTCTGCAGCTATGTCCGAATACTCAGGACCAGCTTATGCTTCAATGTACTCTCATTACAGCCTTCAAGATCTATTTCCGCCGCCGCCCGCAACATCAACGTCCACAAATGCCACAACTTCTTCCCGTAGCTCTCAAATATTGCCGACATCAACTTCAATCTCAAGCCCAACAGGCAATCAGCTAAATATCACTACTACATCATTTTCATCACCGGGCTTCTTGACTTCCACCACCATCAAAAGTCCACCCACGTCTTCGGTTAACCAAAATACAAGTACAATTACAAGCTGTGGAGGATCGCTAGCCCCGTGCAGTCGTTCTTCGGGATCTAGCAGTTCTGCCCTTACAGATTCCTCTGGGGGATATCTCCCGGGTGTACTGCCAAAACTTAGCACGACCCAGTGTGTAGGGAGTACGCTTGTCAACTGTCAATGGATCTACAAGCCTGCTACGCCTTGCCCGACGACTACCCAGAGGCTCCCCGAGAGTTGTACCACAACACCAACTATTCCCTCCTCCTCCGCAACAAAAGAGAGCAGTAGTTCACATCCTGCACCTACTCCAACAATATTAGTCCTAATCGAACTTTGGCATTTGGAGCATGGGGGCGTTGTCGACGGAAACACCTGGGAGGTCTTCCTCGCAAAGCCGGGAACAACTAGGAATGTATGCTCGGGGCAAGTTCAATCGTTTCCAGACGCAATAATAAAACAGACAGATAAAGTGGACGCCAAAAGTCTACTCTGGCCATCAGGTTCCTTTCCTATGCCATCTGAAATTGGGGACGGTTGTGTGTACACAGGCACTCAGACAGGACCGGGCAAAATTGTTTGTTCTGGAAAAACGATTCTCTGCCGCGCTGACGCACAAGCTGGAGAGGCAATACCATGCCCTTCGAGTTCACAAGCAGATAATGGCGACATTTCCCTATTTCCGAAGGTTGTCTGCGAAATGACGCCTTAGGAAGAGATATACTTTTGTACTATGACAACCTTTCAATTAGAAGTATAGACAGATATGTATCTGTTTCAGGCAATGCTGAGTCTGCTCGGTGTGAAGATAGCAATTCGATCCCTTGTGCACGTGACCCACCAACTGTCCCCTAATAAAGGCGATCCCTGGACAAAAGCTCTTTGTGGAATCTGAACAAGCTCACTTAACCTTTCTAGATGAATAAGAAGCTGCGAGATGCAGATGAAGAGTAGTCGGCGCGCGATGAACAGTAATTTATCGATAATTTGAAGCTGGAGACCACCAGGACTTAATGTCTTACCTCAACGTCTCAGCTTCTTTTATGTATTCTGCATTTCTCAGGATCGAGTTCTGTCTACTTTCAGAGTGTAGTACTTCCAGAAGAGTCCAGCAAGTATTGATGTGCTCGTACTTTGTCCCAGGGATTCGTGAACTGGTCAACTCAGGAACCCAACCGTTGCTTCAGGAACACCCGTGAGAAGAGCGTAATATAACCACAGACCCTACAAAATGCGAATAGAAATGTTGAAGAACAAAGGTTACCCATATTTCCCCACTTCCTTGGACAAATTTGCAGAACCGTATTGCGGTTTTTGTACCCAGGATCAGATGAGATGAAGGTCGACGATGATCATGGCTGGATGGACCTGAGGTTTGTGCACTTCGACAGCTCGGAGCCTCAAAGCGTCACAAACACCGTTATATGCAATGGAAAACGCATCCATGTCACCCTTCTCCCAAGTGACGAAGGAAAAGTCACGCTTGTGGACTCCCTCATCCTCAGATTCCACGAAAGCAGCCACGTAAGCGACGAAAGGGAACGCAACGTCATTCAGGACGAAATAGAACAGCTTGTTCGCGATGTCGGAATGCCTACGTTCAATCGAATCGCACCACCACTCGTCGACACGCCAAAGTACCCAGACTTGCACTCCATCCTTTTTCCAGACACATTCTCCTTCGATCTCGCTGCCCCGAGCGGCAAAGCCGAGTTGATCAACGGTGTCCATCACCCGCCTCATGACCCGCTATTCTCCGTCCATTTTGACGACAGGCTTGGACTACCAAGGTACTCATCCAATGAAATCGTGGTTCTGGACCGACTCAACGAAGAAGTGCTCGTTGTATCTGTTGCTAAGAATGAGTGGTACTGCAAAGCGGGAGGCGATGTATGGAGAGCATTGGGGCAAGAATACAAAACTCTAATGAAGACTGCGCGACGAGGGCTACCACGACGTTTGCCTACTATCGCCGGCCTTGTGAAGCTGGCGGGAACTGATAAAATTGTTGGCATCCTCGGCGAAAAGAACTCGAAAGAGTCCTATTTACCAACGATAGGACATGTGAGAGAAATGAGGCGACCTAGCGCAATGGGAAGTTTGCAAGTCAAGTGTCAGCTGAGAGATGGAAGTGCTACTTCGGACGATGAAAATTCGGACGGCTCGGATGCAAACGTTGAGAAATTACCTGAAACTGGTATCAGACTTGCCGTTACAAATTCGGCGGCAGCGAGCGCAAGAGATAGGAAACTGGTGATCTGGGTAGATCCAACTGCCGAAGCGGCACAGAAAAAGCGCGATGTTGATGTGACACGGGATGACGACAAGAGAAGGGTATTGAACACAAGAAAACCGCATGGAATTATGGCTATGTCGGAGGCCGACAAGTCACCCGAGACTGGTGTTATCTCTGATGAGGGAAAGTCAGAAGACTTTCCCATTAAAGAGGGCACTAACGACGAAGGGTGGATCGACTTCGATCTCTTTCTGGAAGACGGGGACTTATGGGCCAACACCGTCTATGGGTATGGGGAAGTTAACCTTCTGTGGTCAAGGAGACAACTATTGGAGAGACAAGAAGTCTTCAGAGAATCTGGGATGAGCTAGAAGTGCCTGATGAGCAGTAAAGAGTAGGTAGGAACACAGGAGACGAACAAAACATTTGTAGGATTGGACCACCTCGAGGAAATAGCTTCAGAGATGCTCGGAGCTCTCGGAACTTTGAGACAATTTTCACATAATTAAATCTGAATTGTACTTAACGATTAATTAGATCCTTGAGCATTTGGCGCTTGATCGGAAGTAACCCGCTTCTTCATCAAGGGCCACTGTAGCCATCTTCCGAGGCCCTTCTGTGCACCACCTCCCGGTTTGCCAATCATCTCAACTTTTTTATCTTCATTGACAGTTCCTCCGATCACCCTTCCCTTGACCTGCTGCTCAATCTCGTCGAGCTTGTAATTTTCCATGAAAAGGGAGAACAAAAACGGGACAGCTGCGACGCAAACAGCGATGATAAGCAGTATCGTCATGGTTTCCTGGTATGCCCTGTCGATGGCTGTCCTCTCAGGGGTACCGACAGCATACGATTGCGCCTTTGTAATACTGTTGTAAATTGCTAGACTTTCGTCTTTAGATCTCGAAGGCAAATACATCTCGAGCTTGGCGGGGATGTTCTTTCCCCAGACAGCGCCGGAAATGGCTGATCCAACAGCACCTCCAAGTTCAACGGAAGTGAGATACACAGCAGTGGCGATGGCAACGTGTTGATGATCTGTCGATGCTTGAACACCTAATTGTGCGGGCACATTCAGCAATCCGCCTCCAATTCCAACGGCAATCTGCGTGCCGACAATTTGGCCGATCGATGCACCCTGTGAGCGATAGCGGACCATGAGGCCGATGCCCATGAGATAAATGGCAGCCCCAGCAACCATGACATGCTTGTAGTATTTGGTATATTTAATAACGAAGGAGACGATGATGGATGCGACAGTACTCGTGAAGGAGAAGGTTTGGGTAACATGGCCGGCAGCTGTGACAGATTCATGCTGTACGACGAGTAGATACGAATAGAAATACGGCTGTACGGATATATAGTATGCAGCTGTATACGGTTAGTCGATGCCAATTGGAGAAACGGGTTGACATACCAAAATAGAAGAACCCAGCTGCGCAGCCGCACGAGAAGGTTCGGGATCTGAGAAGATGGAGTGGAATGAGAGGGCGTGGAGCCAGTTTCTTGCTTGATTCCCAAAATGGAAAGGCAATGAAACAGACAACACCTATCACAAGCATCGCGATAATATTCCCGCTCCCCCATCCGTCCTTAGCCTTGGATGCGATTGTAAGAGGAATGAGAATCAACGCAAAGGCGCCACTGAGGAATACGATTCCACCAATATCCAATTCCGTCCATAAGCTCTTCATAATGTTGCGAAATCCAATTCCCTTCCATGGAGAAGTTTCCGTCAAGCCGAGCTTCTTAGCTTTTCGATTGTTCAGGTACAATGTCAAAGCAAGAGGCAAAAACATTACTGGGAGAATGATACACCAGATCCCGTATCCCCATCTCCATGTTGTGGTCTTCAATATATCTTCCCCAATGATGGACCCCACCCAAACAGTAATAAGGAACGGGATATCTGGTAGGCTGGACCAGAGTGCACGGTTTAGGAGATCGCTCGTGTCCGCAATAAATATCTGCTGGAGGATTTGGAGACCCGTATTTCCAGCCGAGTAAAAGATCTGCGCCGCGGCGAAGGTTTGAACGTTGGAGGCGGCGGACATCATCACATAACCAATAACGTAGAGAAAAATGCTCATTGAGAAAGCTTCCAGACGGCCAAAGACGTCAGCAACCTTGGCCATAGGTGTCTTGATGACAGCTGGAATCAATCAGTTTTTTATTCGAAATGGAAGAACATTTCCAACCGTTCACTACACCCTGCACGACATACACAGTAGATATCAAGGAGTGTTGGCCGAAAGAGCTCGTCGCAAAAACCGCAACGGACTGAACGACTTGGCCTTCGAGAGAAGTCGAAAACGCCATCAAGAAAATACTAATTACGGTCAGCGAAGCTCTTGGATCTCCTCCGATTGATACGAACCTCAAATAAGCAGCAATCAAACCCCATTTCGTCCATGTCATGGACACAGCCTCGATGGTCCGGACTCCAGCCTGTGCATTGTTGGGCGCGTGGGCACTCGAGAGACTGCTTCCAACCGAGTTTCCCTCCACATCTGGAATTGGCTTTGGCTGTATGATAGACAGAGGTACCCCGTTTTCGTCTCCAACCGCATTTGCACCAGACGGTAATCTGGAATCAGAAGAGTTCATTGTAAATAAACAAGGGGCAAAGGAGGGGATCTGGAGAAGAGAACAGAAGGTAACGATCAGATAAGAAATATTGAGAACCGTCTGAGATCATCGTTTGTGGGGAGTTACTTCTAGGGCAGCCGCGACCCGGGAGCCGTTCGTTCGGGATGACGGGCACATTAGAACCAATGCCGGTAGTTGCGATGAAAATACCTCATACTTTGAGGGTCATTGAGCAAAGTGGTCACTACCACTGAGATGAGAGACAAAGTTATAGCCATGCTCTCAGTAGGGTTCAGCAAGAAGCCATTTGGCACAATGAAAGACAAAGACGACGGTTGTCGTGGAGAAAGGGGAGGAGCGTTTAAGCTATGACGCTAAGGGCAGTCTAATAAGACTAATAGCTTCGAACCACAGTCTTCGCCTTTCCGCGTGGTTTCCATTACTGCGCGACATTAAAGATATCTCGCGGCCCAGATTAGGGGAAATATATTTGAATGCTCGATCTTTAGTGATCCGCCAGCCATCCCCAATAAACAAAGGGGGAAAAAAACAGGTGTCTAGGTCACGTGGTGTCATCTTGCTTTCCTACCCGGGTTTTTCTTTCGTTCTTGCCTGGTGGACAGATGCCTAAAAATAGCTTCTGTTCCAATGTCCCCAGATGTAAAGGATTTTGCACAAAAGAACCAACTTGCATTGAGACAATACTGCTTTCGGAATTCGATTGACTTCCTTTCTTAGAAAGCTACCACACAGTTGCGACTAACAAACTCCACTTCAACGCATTCGGCTTTAAGATGCCTTGGAGTCTATTAAACTTGTGTAAAACTTGACCCCGGTTTCAAAGTCAACAGCAATCCATAGCATGGGATCTCATAATCCCGTTATTTCTTGCCACCAGCAGCTGCGGCAGCCTTCATCATCTGCTCTTTCACTGCCTCCCTGTATTCCTCATCAATGACTACCAGCCCCATCATCCCACCCTCTTCCAAGACCTTTGTGTCCACTATCAAAGTAGCTACAATGACAGCTGGTTCCGTAGTACTAGCATTGTCGCTGATCACGTGCCTGCACCCAGGGTTCTCCGTAAACGTCTGCCCAGGGCCGAAAATCTCCATCGCATCGTTGTTCATCTTATTATACACGTACCCAGAGACGACGTTCACGGATACAAATGCTCCCGCATGGGTGTGTGGCGGCGTGGATCCGTTTGGTGAAAATGAGACTCGCAAAGCGACGATGCTTTTCCCTGGGCAGTTGGGGATAGGGTGTTGGTAGATGGAATGGATGTCTGGGAACGGACGGCTAGACGTGGTGTTAGCTGATTAGGAAAGAATGGGCTGCAGTGATACCTGGCGTCGTAAGTTGGCTCTACAGCTGGTAGTGTTGGTTTCTCCGAAGCCATATTTGTCGAATGATTGATGCTTCTAGAATGAGTATTTTGGAAGAATCTGAAACCGTTTCTTTGTGTAGAATTTGGGATTTTGAGGGGAATCGAATATAAATAGAAGAACCTCGACCCCGCTACCCCGGATAACAAAGCCTATGCATATTGATTACTGAGAAACATAATCCGAGTCTTAGATTATCGGAAAGTTGGGACTTTCAGGACCAGTGGAAAGTTGGTGTGGTGGTGGGACAGGATGCAAGTCGGAAGCGGGTAGTTCAATATCCAATGCTTCGGCAGCATACCCGAGCCCTTGGCACAAGACATTCCCAAACACGATGAAGAAAAATAATGTCAAAATACATGGTGCCAAAAAGAGGTAGACATGAGCCTTGAAAGGCATGCGACTCTTATTTTTGTCCATAGTAGATCGGGCTCAAAAGCGAACGTTGAGGGTCAGGAAACATCCCGCCGATGACCGGACGAGCATTCAGAGGTACATTTGATTATATTGAGGTTCAAATAAATTTTCCAAGTTTGGTAAAACAGACTTACGGCTATCCCAGACACACCCATGAACTCACTAACAGGCCCCCTTCCAATTGTAACGCAAAACAATTAATACTTCCCCTTCTATTCACCTAGATTATTCCTCGCATTCAGCCTGAGCGATTCGACTTTCGCTGGACTGAGCTTCAGAGGCTCGAGAATTTCGGAAGCATACTTCAGTAAAACCCTAATTGATCATGAATAACACGCATCGTCATGGCCTCCGAAGCCACCCCGGACTCTCTCAAATACGGGATTCCAAACTCTCATTGTTGAACATCCACGGACCCCGCCTCTTCCATATATTTCCGTAGATGATTTCCGCATATCGAGCCCAATGTCAAAGTCAAATCCCAGAATTGCATGAACCCTCGAATAGATTGCAGTCATTCCCACTCATCACGCGGTATCCGTTAGTTGGTGTAGAACATGTCCTCGACAAAATCACTCATCTCGGCCCAGCCGCCCGGCTTTAGCACGTCGAAGACATTGCCGATATGGCCCGGCTGGTCTATTATGTCGAGCAAAAACAGACGCCTGTGAACATAGTCTGCTAAGCCTTGGGACAGACGCGGATCACCTGAGACCAAGGCACCAAAATTACCTTGGATGAAAGACAAGTTTGCGAGCTCGGAGTCCGACTCTTGGCGCGTGATCGCGCTCAGGTCGATGCCAAAGACATGCTCAGCGCTGGCGAAACGGGAGCTGAGATACCGTGTAACACTCCCGGTGCCGTAGCCGATATGAAGCACCTTTTCCGGGGAAGAGACGGGGGCACGGATCGGTATCTGGACCAAGGCAAACAAGGCATTGTGTTGGTCAGCGAGCCGCTTCTGCTCAGCTGAGCTGTGTTCCATCAGCGCACGCTTTGCAATCCTGCCCTTGGGATTATGAACTCACTCGTTAGGGAGAAGATAGGCAGCGGCGGGGTCGGTGTGATAGGTAGGAATGCGGCTGAGCACCTAGTCTAACTCTGACCTCGTATTTGATTGGGGATTAGTCTCTTTCGAAACTGTGATAGCAGGATTTGAGGGCGCGTGGAGTAGTACAAGGTGAGGCGAAGGCCACTTATGCTTGGGCTGGTGCGGCGCGTTGTTGGTGACCAACTCTTCGCTAGCGCTGACAAAGAAGATGCGAAAACTTTCCCCTTTCTATAATGTAACAATCAGAATGTGTGAGATACTACTGCTTGACAACATTATTTGGCAGGTGAAGAAAATGAGAGTGTTGCTCCAGGCACGCTAGCGATGTCCCCCCATACGGCATAAACATGTTGTGGGCAAACGCAAGTCTTCATTCGCTGATTGGGAGATGATTGTGGAAACAGCCTCTTTTCAAGATAATGGCCATATGATATCTCTCATCCAAAATATATCGTGTGATCACAGAAAAAATTGTTCCCTTAGCCAAGCCTCACCCAACCCAGGATTAGGCTGACTTGTTGCAAGACTGAGGATTGTCTACCCTGCAAGCCACCTACCACAACTGAAGCAACGAGATTCTCACGAGACAAGTGGATTGACTGGTTCTCGAGCTCAGCGACCGAGAAATGGGCCCTTTGTTGAAAATACGAAGAGCAAAACTGCCGCTGGTAAGCGTAGAAATGTAGACCCTTCTCGTTGGCCTGGGGATGTAACTTTCAACGCCTTCCACCACCATCCTCCGTACGCATTCGGATTGAGGCTCTGATGTTGTAACTGAACACATACTTATAGCTCGATTTGTCCCCGAGGAACCCATCTACTCATTTGGTAACTCCATCAATCTTCGCTATAGTTTTAAGGAAAGAAAGCAATCAATATGAGATTCAACAATATCTTTAAGGCTCTTTGCCTCGATGCCCTCATTCCACTCTGTACCTCCACACCTCTTGCGAAGCGTGAGCCTTCTTGCACCGATATCGTTATCCCCGTCACGATCACGGCCAACAACGTTGATCTCACCAGCACCCAGGTGCCGCAACCCATCGTCATAGTCACCGGCACCTACAATATCGCAGGCCGCTACTGCGAGCCCGAGAACCAAATATCCGGTCATCACGACACACTCCAAGTGCTCGTCCACGGTATCTCGTATACGCGTGACTGTGAGTTCACCTGACCTTGAGTGATAAGAGGAAAGACCTAACATGAAACGCAGACTGGTCGGGAGATGGTCCTCCTGGACAAGGCTTCCACGTTGATCAGTACAGCTGGGTCTCTACTGCTTCCGAGGCTGGATACCCAACACTAGCCATCGACCGTCTTGGCAACGGGATATCTGATCATCCAGATCCACTTCAAATCGTACAAACACCAGCAGAAGTGGAAGTCTTGCATCAGATTATCGCTCAGGCCAAGTCTGGCGCATCACCATTGCCACGTGCCTTCGATAAGATTATCCTCGCAGGGCATAGCTACGGCTCTGTTGTAGCCAACGTCCTGGTTGCGGAATATCCTGATAATGTGAATGCTCTGATTCTCACAGGCTATTCCAGCACATACAACTTTGTTATCCCTGGAATGGATTTCAGCTCGATCATTGCTCCTGCTGCAACCGAAGACCCGGGCAGATTTGAAAGCCTCGCATCTGAATACTTGGAGCTTACTTCCCAACCCGGCTTCGACCTCATGTTTTACTTCCCCGGAGGCTACGATCCGCAATTGGAAGCACAGGACTTTGCTCAGCGTGGCACTTTCACGACGGGTGAGCTTTCGACGGCTGGCAATACTGGATCGATTGCGTCAGGGTACAAGGGGCCTGTGTTTGTGGTGACGGGACAGCACGATGCGTGTTTCTGTAATCCCCAAGGACTGCCGAGCGATGAGATTGATTGTACTAGTTTCCTGGCCGATACTCAAGAATTGTTCCCGGCTGCGAGCAGCTTTGATGCGTATATCGTGCCTGACTCGGGACATTGCTGGCAATTACACTTCGCAGCCACTACCGCTTTTGCGGTTGTGCAAACTTGGATCGAGGCGCATGGCTTTTAGACAAGATTGAGGAAAGATGTACATGGCGCGAGGACTACTAGTCTCTTTGGGTGTAGGAATGATTTTCAGAATTGAAAGCCGGCTTGGAGGAAAAAGACCCAAAGCAATGCGTCTGGTACCGTGACAAGCATATCATGCGACTACCCACTTGGGCACACGATGTAAATTTTCATTTGCATTAATAACCCGCAGAACATGAGATGAATGAGAACGCGTAATCTGTGATAGTCATATATCGTTCGTTTACGCCGATCCACCGTGGTACCGAAGGTAACCCTGGCTAGCGTATTCCATAAAATGTATTCCTCCAGGTCCCAGGCATACCAGGCATACCCAAAAGCGCCTTCAAATGCAGAGCGGCGACAAAACCGATGGCCCAACTCCACGCAATGCAAATTATACCCATGATATCCCACCCCAGAACGCCACAAAAAACATGCCTACCGCGCAGAAGCATGACTATTAGTCGATGCTTTCCGCTGAGGCGGCATTTGCATATTAAAGCCACTAGCTCTTCTGGCAGCGACATTCGCCATTCCGGCGCCCAGAGCACTCGGATCTAATTCTCCCTCTGCATCACCATCTGCATCAACATGAATTATATCTCCACTTGGCCGCTTCTTCACTCCATCTCCCATAACTTTGAAGATGTTGACCGTGAAGCCATTCGAGGCGTTATGTAGTTGCTCGTAAAGTCTTTGACGCATGTACTGCTTTTCAATAGGAATATGGACCAAGGGTTGAACAAGAGGCTGCGGGTTCCAGTTTGAGAGACCGTGCATGACCGATGTCAGCTCTTCGTCGGAATCGACGGGCCCATTGGCGGCTTCTTCGTCTTCAAGCGGAGCATTGGCGTCGATTGCAGCTTCTGTTTGGGGCGTTAGCGTATTTTGGGACACTGAGAGGTTTCGACTTACTTTGCTGCTTTGCTTGATTCTTCTTTTGGTACGCGGTAAGAAGCATATCATACGGAAGCGACCGGCCAGGTACAGCTCGCTTTGCTCCCATACTGTGGCTTTTGCAGGTGAGCGAGCGTGCACAGGGCACTCCATCTTTCATGACACCGCACTGTCTTTCGACATCTACAGGGCCTTCTTGGTGGTCAGCATGGGGAGAAATAAATTGGACGGGAGATATTTGATGCGAATTACACCAGGTAAGACATTGTAGGGTTAGGTGCTGAGAAATACCTTTTGGCTTGGGAGCCTTCAATTTCGGTTCCTCCTTCTTTTTCTTTGGCTTTGGTCCCTTCTCGGCGTCTCCATCAGCCTTTCGTTTCTTGCCCTTTTCGACCTCGACTTTCTTCCCTGCACTTTTCTTAGTGCTTTTCAGGCCCTCGGGACCCTTCTTTTCGGGAGAAGCATCGTCATCATCATCGTCGTCATCCATCTTGGTGTCTCCATCTTCATCCTTCTCCGCGGCGAGGCCCTTCTTTTCCCTTTCTCGGGCTTCTTTTTGCTCCTTCTTTCTCTGTGCCTTTTCCCTCTTGAGCTTCAAGCACTGTTTGACATGGTTCTCGATCGCAGCCTTGAGGATACTCTTCTTGCAATGCTTGCACTGTTGTAATTCGGGACCATCGTCGAGCGGCCGGCCGGTGGCGAAGGTTTCTCGAGCGGCGTCGTCCAGCTGGTTGACAATGGGGCCAGGGGAAGCTACTGCGGAGTTCGTAGAGGGAGTGTCGGTACGCTTCTTTTTATCATCTGGCATTATTAGCCTTGCGCGGGGCCCTGCGATCTCGAGTCTCACCACCGTCAATGACGCTCCCGTCGCGCCAATTTCCAGGTTTATTATGTTTTGGAGGCGGCTTCCTAAGCTTGAATTGGGCGCTCGTCTTGTCTTTCTTGGTGGGCGCAACCTTGATTGTTGACTCGTCGTCGCTCGCAAGAGAAGCTGAGAGGTCGCAATTAGTAAGATACTTATCGTAAAAATTGAGTACCCACCTTTACTCGTATTGGCAGATGCCGCTGCCATAATTAAATGGATATAACCGATGGACTAAAACAGATTTTGATGGATGTTGCGTGAGCGCGTGGTCGTGATGCGACGAGGCTGCAATTTACGACTTGACCTTTATCGCGCGCGATAAGGGCTCGCACGTGAGCAAGTTGAACAACAAAGATGAAAGGAATAGAGACAATAGGAAAGTATATAATATCAAATGCATCCTTTGTTCAACCTTTTTCGGAGACTCTCTCTTTCTACTCTGGCATGAAATGAGACAGGCACGTGATCAATTATCTGAGATTTATCCATGATTGAACCTCTCGAGTTCTCTAATATCCACAAAGGAGTAAAACGAAAACTTTTCCATAACCAAAATGTTGCTTTCCGCACAATTTAACGTCCTCCGATATGATGCTGAGCTAAAAATATTGAAGAAGATCTAAACGCTGCCCACAGACTCCTGGGATTCTTTCTTCTTCTTCCCCTCATTCCGCAGCAACAGCCACATTGAAGCGATAGCAACCAACAGAGCCAATATAACCGGCTGCAAGCTCTTCACACCTCTAGCTTGCGCAATAGCGCCAATAATAAAAGGGAAGATTGCACCACCAGATCCACCAAATGCAGCCGCAAATCCCACACTACCAACATGCAAATGCTTCGGCATGAGCTTCGTCACGAACACCATCGCTGTCGGGAAAAGAGGCCCCAAGAAGAAGCCCAGCAAAGCAACTGAAACGGCCGAAACGATCAGAGATGGAACGAGCCAGAAAATCAGCTCCAGACAGATGCTGATTGCGATGTAGGCGAGAACAGCGTTGAATTCGCCGATCCTACCGGTCAGAAACCCTAGCAATACTCGGCCGGCCGCCATTCCACCCCAGAATCCTGTTGCAGTGGCACCTGATTGGAAAGGTGATGCTGAGCGAACATTGATCATGAATTGGACAATCCAACCTCCGAGTGATACTACGAAAGTCAGCTTGGTGCGGCTGAAGAAACTAAGGTTTCACAAACCTTCAGCCCCAACGTATCCAAATATGAAAAGTGCAAAGATCCAAGTAATTTTGTTTTTCACCGCCTCTCGTGTACGTCCGGACTTGTCTGAAGAGGTGCTTGGATTCTCGGTGCGATAGACGATGCCGGTTTGCTTCCAGAATGCAGCTGCAGATGAAATAAGTTCAAGGCTGGAGGTGGCGATCTACCAAAAGTCAGAGTGAACCACACTTTCAGAGGACTTTGATTACCATGATATAATAGAAGCTATACCATTGAAGCCCTGCGGTGCTAAAAAGAGCGGTGGCAATCAAGGGAGAAATGGTTGCGCCCAGTGCATAGAAACTGTGCAAGAACCCGGCTACTTCGTTGGCATTGGCCATATTTCCCAGCCACGCACACCACGCTGCATCGGCAAGTCCATTGCCTAGCCCGACAAAGGTGAATACCACAACGAGGACGGGGTAAGGAGGATGAACGGCCATGATGATGTATGCGAAGAGATGACATGCCGGTCCGATGATTGCCACCCCTCGTTGACCGAACTTGATATGTACTGTGTTGTTGAGAATTGAAGAAAGAGTGTAGCCTGCAAAGGGAGAAAGAAAAACGAGAGATACAACGGTGTAGTTCAGATCGTAGTACGTCTCCAGCTACGAGGTATTAGAAACTTGTCTCGAAGCTTTCAGGAGGGTTACTCACACGTCCAATGAGTGGCTGTTCTAGTCAGCATATTTCCTTTAATAGAGGATGGTTATACAACCTACCCCATATGATCCATCATTCATCCCTATTACGAAGAATGACCAGAAGGTCGCAAAAACCCTCCACATATTAATGGCGGGCGAGTTCCATTTTGGGCGGGCTTCAACAGCGTTGCTTGGCGGTACTGCTTCATCCCTGATACTTTCGGGATCTCCCAGCTTGACTCCTGAATCGATGCTGCCAGTAGTGTCCTCAGAATAGTTCTGAAGTTCGACAGAATTCACAACCCCCAGGTCGATACCTGATTCCGTATTGGTTGTAGTGCAAGTCGCCATATCGCAGAGATCCACTTCAACGATTGCGTCTGACTGCAAAATTGAATGTGAAGAGTTTCTTATACCACGTTGAATTGTAGTAGGGATCACTGGTGGTATTTATATGTCTCCTGTCGTGTGTCGATACCGTATTTCTTCCTTCCCCAGGGTGGGGCGCTAGGTGCTGGTCAGCTTCGGATTCGATCCGGGGTAAGTCTGTCATCAGGGCCGTTGTGGTTGGCTATTTTCCAGAGCTAGATCCACAAAATGAGTCAAATTTTGGCCGTTTTCGTAGCCTTAAAAATTTGGACAAATAGGATGACTGGCGTGGAAACCTTGAAAATAAGCTTACACCAGGTTGCGAGCGTTGCAAATGCGGCTGTTGTCCCTCGAAGTTAAATTGGGATACTTCCCAAGATAAAATTTCTCGAAAAGTTCTCCTAACGTCAAGTTTTCGTCCAGCGTGAGAAATTGAATGACAATTTTAAGGCTTCTTGCAATTGCAACTATGACCGCATAGCGCGAGTTTCGGCGGGCTACCACACGTCAATTTCATGACAAGTTCTGAAGGGCGATGCTGCTTGAAAACCAAACGTTGCACAAGAAATCGAATTGCAAAGATAGGAGAAATATACAAACAGCTTTTGAGACCTGAAAAGCTATGACTTTAAATTTCAAGCTCACGATATCGGCTGTGCAGATCAGCAATTAGCCGCCTCGGGCTCCATCCAATATTATGGCCTATGTTCTTCCATTGGATCCTCTATCTTTACGGTCTCATCAACCAAACATTCGCCTGCACCGCAGTGCTACTTGGCCAGACTCATGTGAGTGACCGTGAAGATATGCTCTTGAACCCCACCTGCCTAATTGGGAAATCGAGTGGGGTGAAGAGTGAAAGCTGGGGAATTCGACGCTGGTTACCACTTTCAGGTCTTCGTACATTGAAAATGTTCTGCGAGCTTGATTCCATAGTCGTTGGGATGTCTTCGATGTACAATATATATTTTCTGGCTCATTACCGGCATGCAATCTCAATTACTCGCTCCGGCCCGAATTTCCCAAATCCCACTCTTCGGTACCGACCACAAGGTGGGCCCAGTACAATCAGGGATCCGGTGCTCTTGCCACCATCTCCACCATTTTATGAAATTGTGGCCGGGGGGCTGGGCACCCTAACCAGATAACGAGAAGCACATCTCGCCGCGAGCGGTGAACATCAAAGCTTCGTGAAGATCTTTTCGATTTCAATATGTAAAATAAGATGGCCGAAAGATACGCTACGACAAGAGGTGCAAATGTAGTAGCTTTATTTAAATATAAATAGGATAAGGGTCCTCATTTGTGCCTTTTCTTTCCTTGAAGAGTGAGAACAGTCTTCTGCTATTTGCTTCACCGCAGTTCGCTTTTGTGACACATCACTTTTGTCGCCGTCCTAATCTGCTCAATTGTTATACTGCAAAAATGCATTCTACTAAATTTAGTCTCTTATTTACGGCTGCGCTCTCAGTTTCAGCATCTCCTATTCGCAGGAACGAGACGGCAAAGCGATATGCAATTCTAGACAACGACTGGAGCTCTGTAGGCTTCATTCCGTTCTTGATGGCACTCGATGCAGGAATTGAAATTCTAGCATTGACCTCGTGTAAGTTGATTTTGTCACCTCGAGAATAAATTTCTGATTCTACTCGCAGCGACTTCAGACTCATGGCAGAAGCAATGCGCGTACCACGCATTGGCCACTCTTGAAATCGGCAACCTGAGCTGCGTCCCAGTCATCTATGGAGCAACATACCCACTGATTAACACCCCAGAACGTTTTCAAGCTTGGGAAATGGTTCATGGTGTTCTTCCTTGGCAGGGAGCTTTTGCACCATACAATGCCACTGCTGAGGCTTTAGGATCTGACCCCACCTCTGGACCTGATCCTAACCGTATCGAGAAGGCTGCTTTTCTTGAAGGTTTCCCAAACTCAACAGCGGTTGAAGGAAAGATGGCTGCTTCTTTTATGATTGAGCAGGTCCATAAATATCCTGGCCAAGTCAGCATCTACTCTGGAGGAGCTTTGACAAACATTGCTTTGGCGGTCAGGATGGATGAGGATTTTGCGAGCCTTGCAAAGGAGTTGGTTGTTATGGGAGGATATGTCGATGTCAACATGCTGCAGGTAGGCTTGAGGCTCTATCCTCCAATTTAGTGAAGTTTCATACTAAACTGTGTGAATAGGCAACCGGCTCCGTCAATCAAGCTGATCTCAATTCGGACATCAACCTCATGATGGATCCCGAGGCTGCGAAAATTGCATTTACGGCTGACTTCCCCAGCATCACTATCGCTGGAAATGTTGCGAATCAAGTCCAGTCAACTCAGGTGTTTCTTGACGAGATCTACGAAGTCAAGAATCCTTATTCTGAGCTCGTTTATAACCACTACGGCACTCTGTTCCCATTTTGGGACGAGACAGCGATGGGGCTGCTAATCGACCCAACGTTAAGCGTAAACAGCACAACCGGTAAGTCACTCTATGTGAATTAAAAATGGATGTTGCTTATGATTAAAAGTCTTGATGGACGTGGATGTTGCATACGCCTCGCCAAACTATGGGAACGTTCACGTCTACCAAACAGCATTAATGCCTCCCCACGTCCGAAATGTTACTTATGTGAATACGATTGACGCTGACAGGCTGAAGTCGATGATCAAGCACTCTGTACAATATCCAGCACAGCCATGTAGTTCCTGATCAGCCATGAGAGCTAGGTCTGAGAGGTCATTTGATATTTACGACGTTCACGAATACATTATCGACTAATAACATAAACACTTTTGGGGAATCTGAACGGGACTTAATGACTGAAGTATTGTGATCTCATTGAAATTTGTGCTCAAGACCCTACCGTGAAAGATAGAGTCGCAGGTCAAGCGCCTACTTTTTTGGACGCTCCATCCAGCAGCAAACCAAAGGATACTTCTGTCGCAGCTTCATCCATTCATTGTCTCCCTCCATACTCTCCCTTTTGACATCCGCAATCGATCTCGTCACGAAACCAAAACGATTATACAGCTGCTGGCCTTGCACAGTGGCTTCAACAACCATTTTCAGGCCTCTCGCATCCGCTTGATCGACTCCCCACTGAATCATTAAACCTGCCGCTCCGTTCCGACGGTACTTGGGCAATGTAACGCAGATTTCAAGTGCTGATCAGTTAGCGGGAATTTCCTAAAGCCTGGAGGAGTCACGTGCACATATGAGGCGATCTGCAGAATACTGCACCTTGCGACAGTCGGATATTGAGCAAGAACTCAGCATATTCTCGAAGACGCGAGCCTTCTGGAAGCCAGTCTGCCTCTTGATTGGGGAATTCAGAGCTCTCGTAGAAATTCTCCCAACACGATACACTAACTAAGTGTCAAACCAAAACATCTGGCCGGATGCGGCTGTCTGAAAATTACAACTTACCTCACAATTCTACCCGTCTCTGTATCTATAACCTTCATCCAATCTTGAGTAGAAGATTCCTCCCAATCCGCGACATATTTCTGCGCCGTTTCTCTTTCTCCGCGTACGCGCCGTATAGATGAGTCTAGCGCCAGGCCGGGCAAACAGAGGTCGACAAAGCCGTCGTGCGGATCGGAGTTGGCGGCATAAATGACGCGTACCATCTCATCCATGTCAGAGTATGCGGCACGGTACAGCTGTAATGGCATTTTTGAATGCGCTCGTGTAGAAGATAAGCTCTCTGAGACTTGATGTTGCACGGTTGTTGCCTAGTGCTTAGCCAATCCGTTCAGGCCTCGCTCAGGGGCTCGCTTAATGTAGGGGGCTGGTGGAGCCCGAAACATACGACCAATGGTGTACTATATTTGTATCTCACCTGAATAGTGTTTTTTATAATTAGGAAATATAGAATCTCCTAGTCGCTAGTCTAACCATCCCTAGAATTCCATTTGTTGTTTTTCCGAGAAGTTTTTTTGAATATAAACGTCCTTATTTCTATTTACCCCGCTTTACCCCGCTATTGTTTCTCCGATGGAAAACAGACCAGATTAATCGCCATCGAGGGTTGTTATAAGTGGCTTTATGCTAGCGTATCGCGAAATTTTCAAGCGATTATCTTACTGTATTCATTATTTGGGCCAATACATTAAAGATTGGGAAAAGAAAACTGGTTGAAGGAAATTCTTTGTTAACGAATTTCCATTTGCCCACGGATGTGCCCTTTTACGGCTTGCGAAAGTTAAGTGGCTATTCGGCAAAGAAATAAATGCGTTATTGACTGCGATTTACAAACTTCGTTAATTCATTGCCTACCAATCCCAAGTGTCAGTTGCTCCCTGAAACCCCAACACTCCCCCACACTCCGATTCAGAAACAAGACAGCTTGGAGAACTCGCATCAAATCCAGATAAAACTCAAAGGCATATTTCGCACCAACTAAGAGAAGTACCAAACGTGCACAATTAATTTGAAAACCTGATCAAAGGAAAGTAAGGGTCCGGCATTGGCTCGATATGCCATGTCTCCTCTCTGTACTCTTCCCTGTCCATCTTATCTCCCCACCTATCCATCTTTAGACAATCCGGCAGTCTCCATCCGGAGACTTCATTTCTCAATGCCATACGTACAAGATGTCTCCTAGTATTGGGCGTGATCTCGATGGCATCTCGTCGGTGAAATAATGCGAGATTATTGAAAAAGTGAACGTCGCCGACTTGGGGGGCAAACTTGAAGCAATGCTTCTCTGCAAGGGATTGGAGAAGCGTCAACGCTTCAATTTGTCGGGGATTTATCGATGGGATGTTTGAGGGGCGGATGTGAGCCTTGCTACCCATCAGAGCGTCTGGTGAAAAGTTAAAAATGAGGCGAGAGTTGCTGTGAAACAGGATCGGACGCTGGTGGTAATGGGGGCTAATTGAATCAGGGCATTAGTAATGTCGAAATTAGTAGAGCGAGATAGGTACTAGAAAGATGCTTACAGCGAAAATGGCCAAGTGGGAGATGCCAGTGTCTCGATGACATCAGGTCGTGTAGCAGCAAGCTCGTTGTAGATGGTATACGTGGGTGAAAGAATACAGTTGCCTCCACGTGACGAGACACTGCGAGTTTGGAATGATAGAATTTCTCCAACATCGTCTGTGTGAAATGGCTGGATAGAGGTCAGTACACGAGAAAGTGTCCATAAGGGAATAAATAACTGACGATTGAGAACTTAGAGTGCCGCGTATGGCAGGCTTTTAGACCCGTCGAGCGTGATATGGCACCATCGGTGACGATATGCACTGGGGAGATGTCAGGGAAGCTCTACAAATTGTTGAAGGTTTGATACCAAGCATGTTTCCCATATCATCCTGCCTCAATCTTATACCTGCAACGAAGCTTGAAATCGCGAGAAATATTACGGTGTTGTCCTCGACGGAGTATTTACTATATTCCAAACCTCGGAATACGAAAAAACCCTTTCCACTGTGCAACTCAGATGCAAGCCGATGCATTGTAAGTTGGAGATTGGGTAGAGGAAAATTCGTGGGGTTGACCATGTCGCCGTCGAGTCCAAGCGCTAGCCCTTGATTAGAGTCTGAGTGACTCAAAGTTGGAAGTGACAATCCCTACCCTTGAACGAAACAAGTGCATCATCGATTTCAGTTTTGTCGTCTTCGGTGAGCTGATAGACGTATTCGTAATCATTCAGGATTTGTGACCCCGTCCACGCCAAATCACATTCCACGGTGTTGGGGAACCCCAGAGGTAAGTTTCCCATCGAACGCGGGCGGTAGGTATCTCTGCACTGCAACAGTGGTACTGGGAATCTTTGCTTATGATTGGATACCATAGATAATGCCATATTTCAAATACTGTATGGGCTTCAATTTCTTTTTGGATGGAATGCAGGCAAGAAATGGTTGGAGCTTGGCTTCTTCCCGTGAGGGATCGTCAAGAATATGCCCTCTGTATATCCCTTGAAAATATATCTAATGCGGGGGATAACAAAAAGTCACGCTGCTTTGTACGAGGGAACTCACAGAGCCTCAATTGTGTTTCGGGAGGGGTGGGTAGATACGCTGTCCTGCATGCACTTTTATCCAAGCCTCGTGAATGGTCAGCGAATAGAGATTGCGTGGGGAACCTTGTCGAATCCTTTCCTTCTGCCACCCTTCACAGGTGACGAATCAAATTTTTGGAAATGCGATGAATAAGTGGTTCTGTGTACCCAGCATTATTGCATCCGTCCACCCTTCATGCAACTTCGGGCCTGCTGACTGCATGTTGAAAACAACCACCACTGCGTACCTCAAAGATTCGATCTCGGCTTCCAATCATTTTCGTAAAGTTGTGCAATAAAATAATGCTCACTGTCATAAAGACCTTTATCGAGCAGAGCCATGAAACGCGCCACTATTATTCCTTCATTAGTACAATGCCGGTAGCGGGGATGAAAGAGTTTACCATTTGCACTGACACACACTGATGTCTGCCGTAAGAAGCCCACTTGATCATCATCCAACTTTGCCATAGTAGTAGTTTCTTCCGGGTTCCAATCCGTTGCGAACGGTTTAAAGCCTTTGCAGCAGTAGTGAAAATGCGCTAGCAGTACATTGGCTCCGGAATGCAATTCGGATATCATGTCAGGTCTAGCGTGCTTGGCCGGCAGACCATGTTTTCTGGCATATCCAATATCGTGCTCTGTCAGTAGCGAGCAATTGTGAAGCAAAATGAAATTGGAGAGATAGATACAAAACCAATTTTCGGGCTTTTGGGCAAGAGTAAGTTTCTGTAACAAATCCAAAATCTTCGTCCGCAGCGGAACTTGCAGTATCTTGGTGACGATAAAGTTGGATTGAGCTCCTAGGACTGGGGGTACGGGAATTTTTCTGTACATTGGACTTGAAGGCTCCATTATATCCGAGGACATACCCAGAGTTTCAGAGCCACATATTCGAGCAGATCGAGAGCACATCCGGACAGTAACCCATAGTTGCAAGACCATTTGAAGAAGAGCTCTCTCCTCAGGGGTCTGCAAATTAGTCCCAAGACAAAACACGAGACAATGGTCCTCACCGGTGCTTCTTTGGATAGCTTCAATGCCATTACATAGGTACCTGACAGTAGTCTATCGTTGTAATTGAGGGTATGGGCAAAAAAGTGATGGCCTTCGTTGATGATGAACTCCTTGTGTGCTTTCAAAGCATCTTTCATATCCACAATGGCGTAATTTGGAAGCGTTATCGACTTTTTCACCCCTTCATGAACCCACTTTCTTTCAAGCATGTCTCCAAGCAAAGGAACAAACTCCCTGACTTGGAACGAAATCGGCGACGGACTGTAATCTTGAGTGATCTGTACAGTCTTGACTTGACTCGAAGCCCAGTTAGTGATGTTCTCCAACGACTTTCCTGACCATCGATGACTCCATTCATGACCGTCGGCAAAGCTTCCTTGTCGAAATAGTCTCACATCTGTCAATTTGTAACGAAGACAAGGTAGACTGCGCAGCATAGGCTTCATGACTCTTTGGCAAGTTAGGCAAGGCCCGCGTCGGTTGCTAGGATCAGGATTGCACTAATAAACCGAATTAGACCCGGACAGCTTGCAATTGAGGAAAGGAGACCATACCCTAATCCGTTGCATCCTGCAACGTAGGCAGGCTGTCAGTTTTCTGGTTTCGGCAGTCTGCTGGCGATCTTGAACAGACTGAAATTTTCGCCGCGGAGTCGGAGTAGAGAAAATACTGTCGACGTCGTTCCGGGATCTAGCATAGAATTGTGCTGGGATTGTTTGATTGGAGCAATCGAAGCTAGATGTAGGGAGTGGAGGTACGGGGTGATCTAGGTGTATTAAGAATGGCTCATGGGACAAAGTCCGAGGATAGTTCATTTGTTCCAAGTTGCCGGATGGCTGCGAAATATGTAGGCCCATTGACGCCTCTGCTGAATTCTGCCATTCGAAAGAGGCGGGAACCAATTCATCGCAAGCAAATGCGGTTGTGAACTACAGCGTAAGCAAACATCAGATTGTAGGTGGAATTGAAATTACCAGATCAGAACCTTCAACTAACCGCGTGGACTCATTTGATTGTGTCTGTTGACCTGGGTTGAAAGAATACCGCGAGGAGGCCGGATCGACCGCAGGAGGATTATCAAAATACGGTGGAGGATAAATGGAAGTTCCATCTGGCGGTGGTTAGCAATACCTTTGAAGTGAGAAATATTGAACTAACAGTCGATAGGAGCGTTGAGCTCAGGAGTAGAGAATGAAGAGCTCCCAAAGCAATCTGCAATCTGTCTCGGCAAGCCAAGTGCAAAGCTTGATGGCATGCAATTCTCATAAGATGTGTACTGTTGAGAGACTGAATTTGAGACTTTGGATGGGAAAGCTCCGAAAGGACGACTTGGCCTCCTAGGCTCCGAAGTAGGAGAACCGAAGCCAGACAATGATGATTTTTCCATTTGAGGTCCTAAGTGCAATTCGTGTCGCCTTGTATACTTGGGGTTGCATCGAGGTTTGGGAATTGGACGAGCCTCCGATTCAAAAGTATCAGAGAGGTTTTGAAGGGCTGTAGGTAGATCTTCGACACCGACTTGAAGTATATATGCCGCTTTTTCCAATATTTCCGCTTCGGAACCAGTAAAACTATGTCGAAACCTCTTCACTGCAGGTTGAGGACTGTCCCTACTGCGGCGACGCTTTTTACCATTATGCTGGGATATCGAAGTCAGTGACATAAAATAAACAAAGACGAGTGGGCATTCAATGCCGTTAAAGCCTGGATTTCAAGCGAAAAGAACTAGAAGTAGGAGTCGTACGAGATCACACATACACCTGCAGAGCCTGCAACCATCCTTCCCGGATAAGGCAGAGGACTTATGGGGAAACCGATCTGTGAGCCCATGTCTGAAATGTAGGCCCTTCTGACATTTGAGTGCGACAGTGGCTTCGGCAAACAAGAATGCTTGAAATTGCGTGGGGGTTCCAATGAGGCTCAAATTAGCTCGCAGTGGCCCCACTGAACTCCGCACAATCAGACAAAGGGGATGCCTCACTTAATAGAATATAGTACCTGAAACAAGCTGCTTGGTTGCTCTCAAAACCAAAGGTAACTCAGTCCGATCAACATGACGCTGTTGGGCAGTTTTGCAGATGCACAGCAAAAAGCGGTTGTGGGACTGGAAAATGGCGAGTCTCAAAACGTTCGCGTGCATGAAATGGGAAACAGGGGGGCATGCAAGCTTCCAGACCGGTGTGCACCCTTTTCCAATCGGCTGTAGGAAAAATTGCACCGAAAGTTGACGAAAGATGGATGGAACGAACACACCTGCCAACCGGTGAGCGAATGGAATGATTATAAAGAGGCTTGGAAGGAGGGAAAGCCACGTCGCAGAGGCGCATTACCGCATAGCCTCGACCGGTGAGGGCTTGTCTGACGAAGAATGGGCGCAGCTTCTTGCCACGTGATCCTGACGCCCCGAGAAACAAAGCAGAAGGCCAATAGCGACAGATTTCATTGCAAAGTAGGGTGCTCGCAGGAAAAAGAATTTCGATCGTCCGTTCGCCCCGGCTGTGTCGCATTTCTGAAAATCCCTCCACTTGAAGAATCGGGAAAGAACTGTAATTGGTGGCCAGCCAGCTCGGCTTACCCAACGCAAATGGTTCGCATATTTTAATCTCATGACCCAGTAAAATAAAATTTCAAAAAGCAATACCAAAGCGCCATCTGATGCTGTTCGACTTTCTTGGTGCATGCACAAAAGGGAGAACCGGTGTAAGGGAGACAGACATATATAAGACTTCTGGGGAAACGTGCTAATGGCCCAAAAGTGGGACCGATCAGCATTTCTGTCGTTTTGAGGGGTACTTTTCTGATCACTTACTCTCGGGTGATTTAAGTAGCGCGGGCATCGCAAGGCATCCCGCGAGGCTCTTCGCGACGGGCCGATCACGCTTCTGGGCTTGATTTATGGTTGGCCCTCCACGATAAATTGGCGGTAGACATCCCGTACCGGTGTACTGACCGATGAGGAATTACCCTTTGTATCAGAATGTTGAAGGTATTGATGCGCTGGTTTTCTGACGACAGAGATAGATAGCGCAGGTTGAAGTGGTAAATTTCCTTTCTATTAAAAGGAGAGCGACCTCTGCGAGGACGGGGTCATGGTATGTCATTTGATTTTATTGAGTGACTACCAGTACTGTCTATATAAAATCATTGATTCCGGAGCTTGATTCATGTTTGAATTGGGGTTCATCTTCTGGTCTTCTCACACGGAGGCATTTTGTCTCATGTTTACCAAAATATGTCTTGTCTTAACCATTCCTCGTCCAACCTCGACAAGAGAAACCAAGAGCGCACTTGTATTCCAGCATCTACAGATCCAGTTGTCATATGTTCTTACGCCGCCCTTTTGTCTTGCAATGGTGCGTATTCTCCCCGCCAGGCTAAATGTCGCAACTCATTGTTTCGCAGGTGATTTTGAAATCCCATTACACGTTTCTCGAAGTGTTTCTACGGGCTCCGAAGCTTGGTCAACAGATGTCCAGATTGATGAAGCTGACGTTGGAGATGGAAAGAGTACTACCACGAGAACCGACAAGGCCCGGCTCTGAAATCTCAATTGGACGACGAGAGAAGCTGCGATTTGAAAAGGCAGCCAAGTTTTGACGGAGCTTGAGAAAACAGGCTCAAATGAAGAGCAGAGCAGAACTTGTAACAACAAGCCATACCCAAGCCTCCTGCCTCAATTTTGCCACAGCTTCACGAATTTTGTTGTATATGTTCGTTAGGACTGTCGGTAGGAAAATTTAGGAAACCAGCGTGATGTATTTGAGTTCAGGCGAGCGAGTAGGTTTCAAAGCTCGCTACTATATACCACGTCGTACCCAAACATACACTTGCTACAATATCACAGAGTTACTACAATCTCAATGCTCTCGTTTCTCACGGGAATCGCCCAAATCCCCAACTTGAGCTTGACTTCTTCCAGACTTGGCCGCGTATTCGATGTTGGAAGATAACTTCCAAACCAACCTTCCAAAAAAATTCCGCTCGC
>QGMK01000162.1:0-38392 GCA_007825345.1 Lachnellula suecica | reverse complement strand
ATAAATCGAATTTAATAATAATTTCTAATCGAAACTATAAGAATCTATTAAATAAGTTTTGAAATAAAAGGTAATCTTTATAGTCGTTGATATTTATAAGAAAATACCTTTTTTTAAAAGGGTGCTTTTAAGGGGGGGGTGCTGCTAGGTGGGTCCGCAACGTTAACAGGAGTAAAACACAGCTTGGGCACTGAAGTTTTACTTGGATTTGATATTACAGCACTTTTCTACGGCTTTTAAAAAGAAAAGGTGACGTTCTGGTATACTTGCAAGACGTCAACTGCTGGGTGGCTTTGGCATCCTCCTTGTCTGATCTACTCATCCACTCGCAGTCCCAATCTTCCAAACCGAGACCCCAGCCCCTGGTATATCACCCTCGGTCCCCAGAATCAACTCCCCTCCCTCAATCACAGGCGCAGAAGTAGGGGTTGTCCCGAAATTAAACGCCCACAGCAGGTTCCCTCTTCTCAGCAGCCGCAAAGCAGTTCCCAAGTCATTGCTCTTACTCGCCAGCTTACCAGTCACGTCCATGACATTCGCTGCAGCTGCAACATCACCCAGGTATGCAACCAAAAGCTCAACAGGAGGTCTGAAGGCTAGATAATGGGCACCGTTTTTCTCGCACGCAGCAGGCGTGCCTGGTCGATGGGGAGAGGTGTATGAGATGGTCGTATTACTGGTTCGGTTTTCTCGCTGGCACACGATCCATTCCTCGCGGCCCCAGATGGTGTAATTGGTGCCCTGGTAAACCACACCGCTGCCGGCGTATGATGGCGGTGTCTCGACACGAGTAACACGCATCGGAAGCCGGTCGCGCAAGGCACCTGCTGAGGGGTTTAGGCCGGCCGCGTTGGCAAAATTTGCGTCCTTTGATCCCGTGTGAGGGCCGAAAATTACGGGACCGGAGTATGCTTTCAGAGCAGTGTTGAATGCTTCTGGTATGATGGGAAGACTGGGCACCACGACCATCTTATACCCATCGAGTGGCTGATCAGGTCCAATAATATCAACTGAGAGGCCAAGACGGCGCAATGCAGAGAAGAAGAGGTACACCAGGTCATAGTAGCCGACGGCTGGATCGGTGTACGTGGCAGATTTCACGTTCCAAATACCGCTGTACGGCTCAATATTCCAGACCCAGACGGAGGTGTAGTCAAATACGAAAGCGACGTTTGCTTGGCCCTCGTCGCCAGAAATGGCTTCTGTTAGCTTTGGGAGGGATTGTTTGGCGATTATTTGCTCTTCAGCAAAACCTTCATCCGGGGTATAATCAGAGAGGTGTAAGCCTGAAAGCGTTTGCTCTTGAGCGAATGCAGCTTGTCTCCAGCGAAAGTAATTGACGCTAAAATGTGGTCAGCAACGGAGGTAAAACGTGAAGAAGTAGCTCTAGTAATGAATTGTGAAACCCAACTTACATATCACCAGATGCCGCAAAGGTCTCCAGAGTCCAGAGCTGCACCATCCCTGTCCATGGCGACACCCGGTACTGATTCCAGTTGAGCACCCCCGGTTCCATTTCCATGACTCCGAAAGGGCCCGAAGTGGCATTGTAAGCCGCACCTGCAACACCTCGATACAACGCATGATTGAAGGCGTTCGAATCCGGTAGACCAGTGCGTAGGGTATCCGCCAGCTCTTCATCGGTAAGCCATGAGAATATAGATGGGGCGGCCAAAGCATACGCATCCCACGTCGCCAGGTCTATGCCGACTTCCCGGGCAAACTTAAAGTGATCAAAATCGGAGAAGTAAGCCATGAAATTGGTAGTGATAGCTTGAGTTGGGGCATATTGCCTCAAAATAACCGCCTGCTCCTTCGCAAAGTCGATAACCATGTCAGAGCTGAAAGATGACCAGTCTAGAGTGTGCAACTCGTTGGTAGTGTAGACCTCGAGAAAAGGCGGCTGCACTGCATCGAAAGTCTCGTATTGAGAGGACCAAAATACACGGCCCTGTAGGTTGTTCAGGTTTTCAATGGTGCCGTACTTCGCTTCTAGCCAAGTTCGGAATCTGATGATGGCGTTGTGATCATAGCTTTTCACTGTGTCATGACAGCCAAATTCGTTATCCAATTGCCATGCAACTACAACAGAGGAGTTGCCGTATCGTTGAGCCAGGGCCTGTGTGATCCCTTGGCTCAGTACGCGGTAATCGAAAGAGGAGAAGCTGTAATGCCTCCGAGAGCCGAATTGGAGAGTAGCATTGGTGACATCTACGAAATGTACGTCGTACTTCTGAGTGATCCAGTTTGTTGGAGATGCAGTCGGTGTTCCGATAATGGCTTTGAGGTCATATTTGGCGAAAAGCTCGAGTGTCTTGTCCAGCAGCGTGAAGTTGTATTGACCTTCGATGGGTTCCAAAATTGCCCAATCGAACTCATTGATACGAACGTAAGATATGTTGGCATCTCTCATGGCTGAGATATCTGACTCCCAAACGCTCTCGGGCCATTGTGAGGGGTAATAGTCCACGGCGAGATGTAGCCCTTCTGGCCAACGTGACACAGAAGGAGAAAGATCTATCTCTTCGGCTCGTGGGGAAACATGTTGATGTGCATCTGTGCATGGCGATTGCAACATCAGAAATGCGGCTGCAATAGAGATGGATTTCCGCATGCTGGGCGAGGGGTTTCCAAAAGATCAAGAATAACGTCGTAGGCCTTTTCAGAAGTTGGGCTCCTTATGTCCATTATATACTCCACCGCCAAGAAGTCTAAAGCTCACAAAGCTTCCATAATAAATCTCCGCACACCGAATTTCCCAATATATACGCAAAGCCTTGAACTTTAGTTGCGGAGAACGTGAGGGTAATAGTTCAGCCGATGAGAGTTCGGTATCAAAAGGCGGTAAATTCAGTCTATAGTAACAAAATAACAGTGGATACTCTGCCAATTTGCACTCGAAGGAGGGCATGAAGATTACTCGTGCGCTTGTAGAGTTGTACGAAAAAGGCCGAAGCCTTTGGACGGGACTTGCCCCGCGATTGTGGGGAAGAAATGCATAAGTGGGATGAAGGTTCTTACCTTGTCCCCGCAATATGTTTGCAGCAACCAACTTTCAAATAAGAGTCGAATGATTTACTGGGGTGGGCGGAATCACTTGATGTTAGCCCTCAAATGTACGCTTTCAGGGAAATCTGCAATGTTTTGGAAGCCTGGCGTGTTTCTTCATCTAGTGCTCGCCATTTCCTAGAATGGAAGCACCAAAGAAAAGAAGAGGAAAGTCACCTGGGAATACCTTTGATTTCCATTGACAGCAACAGAACCTAGAAAATTGGTACGCCAACGTCCTGTAAATGTAGAGAAAGAACTGAGTGGTTGTAGCTCCGACGACGTTGAAGGTGACTTGGTCATCCTTTGCCACTTCAACATTTTTGCAACGAATTTTTCGCACTCGACGAATGTTACTAGATGCTAATTCTCATCGTAATGCAATATCGTCCATTGCTTTGTACAGAGGTCCGTGGATGAAGTCAGCCTCAACTGAGAAGTTCGAGTGCAATGTTCTCTGTTTGAAGGTATTAGCAATGTATAACAATGTCAGTCTGTGATACATAACCAAAACGCGAAGCTCTCAAGGCAACTCCAACACTTCTTACTTTGCCTCAGAGCCTCACGGCTGAGATTACGATTTAACACGCGTCGTCCTTTCAGGCTCCGACTTAACACCTTTCACGTGAGGTAGGGATTACTCCCAACTGTGAGTTGTGGCTGTCCCAAACAGTACAAGTACGAAGAGTCGCTCAACTAAAAGCCAGTCTTTATACATACTGTTTGTGACTCCAGTCCATAGAGCATTCAGAATCTCGACGTGGAGGTCTCGAACTATTATTGTGGCAGTGCAAGCGAATCCAGCCACATCAAACGACTGCGCCAAGCTCGTGCACCTGGTGCACCTTCAAGTCAAGACAACAAAACGGTAACACCTGCACATAAAGTATTTGTTGCTACACCTTTCCACGAACAAACAAAGACAAAGACAACACCGCATAAGATCCCTCACAGATACGCATCCACTCCCATCATGTCCGCGTCCGCGCAAGGCGGCATTTCAGACCCTAGTCTCATAACGTCAGTCCCCTGAATGCCCTCCGATTTGCGCCGCCCTGCTAACAGCCTCCGCAGACTGGTGAACAAGCTCCAAGATGTGTTTACGACGGTCGGTGTCCAGAACCCTATCGATCTCCCTCAGATAGTGGTGGTTGGGAGTCAGTCGAGTGGAAAGAGTTCCGTGCTGGAGAACATAGTGGGCAGAGACTTGTACGACCGCTGCAAACCCTCAAAATATGGCATTACTAACATACGAATGCAGCTTACCTCGAGGCACAGGTATTGTGACCAGACGACCCCTTGTTCTCCAACTCATCAACCGTGCGGCGGGATCACAAACAAATGGTGTGAAGGACGAGATCTCTGAGGGGGGCGATAAGGAAGCAAATGCTGATGAGTGGGGCGAGTTCCTACATATTCCCGGGCAGAAGTTCTACGATTTCAACAAGATTCGAGATGAGATTGTCAAGGAAACCGAGGCCAAGACTGGTCGCAACCAGGGCATATCTCCGGCACCCATCAACCTCCGAATATACTCTCCCAACGTCCTTACCCTCACGCTCGTTGATTTACCTGGTCTTACGAAGGTCCCAGTCGGAGATCAGCCAAGAGATATCGAGAGGCAGATCAAGGAGATGGTCCTCAAGCAAATCAGCAAGCCAAACGCTATCATCCTTGCTGTGACTGGAGCAAATACGGATTTGGCCAACTCTGATGGATTGAAGCTGGCGCGAGAGGTTGACCCAGAGGGTCAAAGAACAATTGGTGTTCTAACAAAGGTCGATTTGATGGACGAGGGAACCGACGTGGTGGATATCTTGGCGGGCCGAATCATTCCTCTGCGATTAGGATACGTACCAGTTGTCAACCGTGGGCAAAGAGATATCGACAACAAGAAGGCCATCACGGCGGCGTTAGAGAACGAGAAGAACTTCTTTGAGAACCACAAAGCATACCGCAACAAGAGCTCGTATTGCGGAACCCCATACTTGGCGAGAAAGCTGAACCTTATTTTGATGATGCACATCAAACAAACCCTGCCCGATATCAAGGCACGCATCTCAGCCTCGTTGCAGAAATATACCCAAGAACTCCAGGGACTGGGTGATTCTATGCTCGGCAACAGCGCAAATATCGTCCTTAATATAATCACTGAATTCTCGAACGAATGGCGAACTGTTTTGGAGGGAAATAATACGGAGCTTTCGAGTGTCGAACTTTCTGGAGGTGCCAGAATCAGTTTCGTTTTCCACGAGCTGTATTCCAATGGTGTTAAGTCAGTTGATCCCTTCGACCAAGTCAAGGATATCGATATCAGAATTATTCTGTACAACTCCTCTGGATCTTCTCCGGCACTATTTGTTGGCACGACTGCATTTGAGCTGATCGTCAAGCAGCAAATCAAGCGCTTGGAAGACCCCAGTTTAAAGTGTGTCTCTCTGGTTTATGACGAACTTGTTCGCATTCTCTCCCAACTACTCAACAAGCAGTTCTTTAGACGTTATCCTCAGCTTAAGGAGAAATTCCACGCAGTCGTGATTAGCTTCCTCAAGAAAGTTATGGATCCAACCAATAAGCTTGTCAAAGATTTGGTCGCCATGGAATCCTGCTACATCAACACCGGCCACCCAGACTTCTTGAACGGCCACAGAGCTATGGCTATTGTCAATGAGAAACATTCGGCGGCAAAGCCAGTCCAGGTGGATCCCAAAACTGGGAAGCCAATGCCTCCCTCAGCAACCCCAGTACGAGCTGCAAGCCCGACCATGGATGCCATGAATGATCAGAATGGAGGTTTCTTCGGAAGTTTCTTTGCTTCGAGGAATAAGAAGAAAATGGCCTCCATGGAGGCGCCACCACCTTCTTTGAAGGCTTCCGGTACCCTTTCGGAGAGGGAAGTTATCGAGGTTGAAGTCATCAGTATGTTCCGTTACATTGCAACTAGAACCCATGCTAACAAGGATAGAACTCCTCATCAACTCCTACTATAACATTGTGAAGCGCACCATGATCGACATGGTACCAAAAGCTATCATGTTGAGCCTCGTCCAGTGAGTAACTAAAAGCCGTTGTTAGATGAAATTTCTGACGTCCCATAGATTCACAAAGGATGAGATGCAACGAGAACTCCTCGAGAACATGTACAGAACCGATTCGCTCGACGAGCTTCTCAAGGAAAGCGATTACACCATCCGTCGGAGAAAGGAGTGTCAACAAATGGTCGAATCACTGTCACGTGCTAACGAGATTGTGAGCCAAGTGCAATAAAGGGGTGGTTTGGGTTTCGATTCGAACGCGAACGGCAATGACAACCAGTGAGAAGACTCGGATTAATCACTTCGGAAGGCATATCTCTTCACAGCATAATCATGCTGGCACCCTAGACTCATCTTCACAAGCATCTTTTGATACGATACCTCTTCTGGCAACTTGTAATGACGTGGAATACACGGACGTGGGGCGGCGATGGGCATAACGGGGACTGACGGTATGCCTCAATCTTGGAAGGGACGCATAAGGCGAATAGCTCCGATAGCGAGAGAGTTGTATGGTTCTGTTATTTTGCGTTTCTCTGCTACCTTCATATCGGACATATTAGATAGTGCAAGAGAGCCCCCTTTACCTACCAACCCAATCTTTGTCCCCTCCCCCACACTGTCGCTTGCCGCCAAGCCGGCGATTTGATTTGACAGATACACAAGAACGCCCGAAGGTGTGGTATCATTGTAAGGCTCAGTGCAACGAGCCATCTGCCAGCACAGCGAAGAGGTGCCTACTTCCCGGCTCTCGACTCCGCGATCGAATCTTTGCAACACAAGATCCAGATTTCTCCGAAGCCCCCCCTGCGCTGATTCGCCGCCCCAACTTCGCATACCGCCCACCGCTCCTCTTGGGAGAAAGTGCCACGCTGTCAGTTGTTGAACCGGGTGCCCGGAATTTCTGTCCGCGGGTACACGGTACACAGTGCGCTTGTGGCAGGACTTAACGCGCTCATCCTTGTGTTTTGCGCTACCAACCGCCTGCGCGTTCCCGCGACGTCGAGAAACCCTTTTTCTTGTCTTCGAGGGAGGATGGCGACGTCGAGGACGCAACGCAGAGAGGGGAAGTGCCTTTGAACGAGGCGGCGGCCCTTGGCTCGGGAGGCTTTGCACTGTGCGGACTGCCAGGTGGTCAGTTTGCCCTTCGCAGTGCGACATTTTCTCGCGCATTTTCTCGCGCGATGGCATCTTGGATGAAAAAGCGCGAAGCAGAGGAGTGGAGTCGGCTTGCCGAATCATACTTGCATGGAGAAGCATTGCATTGTCTGCAGTATCTATATAACAGCGGTGAGTGAACTGTCCAGGCGAGAGCGAAAGGTCTGAACTCCATCACCTTTCACTTTGACTCAATTTCCAAAGCTTCTGGAAAAGAAAAGCCACTGTCAGATACACCATCGTCCTGCCTCCTCTTTGCACCATTATTTTCCGAGTGGCTTACTCTCTTTGCTTTTTCAACCCAGATACGCACAAGCGACGCTAAGAAATCCCAGCTTGCTTAACCTTCGAAACATCTTTTCGTTCTTCTTAGGATATTTGAAGACGACTAAGGGAGGAGAGGAGAAGCAGATAAGATGGCCCTTTCAAGAGAGAATCTTGCGTCCGTGGGAACACCTCCAAGCAACAAGGCCGCCCTCAAAGCTTCAAGAGCACGATTTCCACCCCTCAAAATTACCCCGCCAAAAAACATGTCCAGAGGAGATCCTCCTTCTCCTCCACGGCCTCCGCCTCCAAGTCCTTCGAAGAGTTTGGTATTCTTGAGTGGTGGGGAAATTTCTTGAGGTAACTTGTGGAGACTTTCACATGCTTGGAAAAGAAAAAAGACTAACGAGATTTCCAGGAACACATACTTCACAAAATACATACCATGGCATACAATCGAAACGCAGAAAAATATTCATCGAGGAAGTTTAGAGGAAAACGATACTGCAGATTGAAAGGGAAGGCGAATAGGCGGAATTTACGAGGGCGGGCAAAGACAGAACACCCTTCTCGTCTGATGTTGGGACTGCATAGCTTTGGCGTTCAGAGTGGGTGGCTGCCGGTATCTTCATGATGCATGAGAAATGACAAGGATTTCCGAGCAAAATAATGGATTCGAATAATTAATAGCTCCAAATCATAATTTTGAGGATGGTATCTTCACCAACCCTCCGTTCTCCAAGTCAAAATCTCTCCCACGTTTCCAGCCTAGCCAATCATTCAAAGTCTCTTCCCCTCCTTGCCCTGGGTAAAGTGTTGTTCCTAAATAGCTCTCACCTTTTACTCCAGCTCCTTGGCCAGTGGAAGGATCTCGGGAAGCAGAACCTGGGGTCAGGGCTAGACTAGGTGATCCTCGAAGTGTGACAGCAGGTCTTTGATCGCCCTCCCTGTTTGAATCCTGTTGTAACTCTTGAAAGTCGAGAATAGGCGTACAACACGCATCTGTGCCATCGAAAATCTGCTCCCATTCCGTTCTCGTCTTGCTCTTAAAAATCCTTGTAAATGTCTCTTTCAGCTCAGGCCAAGTTTTCCTATCCGCCCTACTCTCTTCAATCCCCTTACCAGCAAGTCCCAATCCTTTTATCAGTTCGCGAAAAAATTGCGGCTCCAAGGCTCCAACGGCCATAAACTTCCCATCTCTCGTCACGTAGGTATCATACCAAGGACTGCCACCATCTAGCATATTTTCTCCTCTCGGGCGGTCCCACATTGGCGTCTTCTGCAGCATCCTAGGAAAGGTAGCCAAATACGCACTTCCATCAACCATATTTGCCTCCACAACCTGCCCCTTTCCACTCTTCCCCCTCTCAAGCAGCGCAAGCAAGATGCCCTGGTACAGAGTCGCTCCTCCGCCCGCGAAATCACCCAGTATATTCGCAGGCGGCATTGGTTTCTCATTTGTCCCTCCCAACAAAGATAATGCGCCAGAAACGGCAATGTAGTTTATGTCATGCCCCGCCATATCTTTATACCTGCCGTCCCTCCTGAACCCCGTCATGCGCCCCAGTATAATTCTCGGATTAATCTCCAGCAGCACATCTGGGCCAAGACCCAGCTTCTCCAGCACGCCCGGCCTGAAGGGGTCGATTACTACATCTGCGTGCGGGAGCAGGGACTTGATGAACGCGATCCCAGCAGGCGCTTTCAGGTCCACGGCTATGGAGGATTTGTGCCGCGTTAGGAGATCGGTAGTCGGGGCTGGGTTCGGGGAGGTAGTCGAGCGGTCGATGCGCAGGACTGACGCGCCATTGTCTGCAAGGAGAAGGCCTGCGAAGGGTCCTGGTTTGGGTGTCAGTGAAGCTTGAGAGGGGGAGGGGGAAGCGTGCCTGGCGCCAATCCTGCAAATTCAAGGACCTTGAGACCGGTCAATGCGGGTGGAGAGGTCATAATGGAATGCTACATATACATTAGGTTACCCAATTGAGAGTATATAGAAAGTAGATCATGGCGTAGATGGGAGTGCTTGTATAAATGGTGGTGGGTTGGTCGCGTTGGTTTGGCAAGGCTATGCTCTTCCGGAACCGAGTTATGGCGGCGGGAAAAGGAGGCGGGGAAAGCGGCCAAATTTACCTTGGTACAAGTCGTACAAAATCACGTTTGATATAATGTAGTTTTTGGCATGCAAGATATGTTCGTTCTAGGTCAAGGGACTGGCCTTCGGTTTCAGCCAGCTCACAATAAAAGTTGCCCGCAAACGCCATCTAATCACTTACTGCAAGCAAGTCTGAGCATCGTGCTACCTTAGGAAGTCAAAAAATTCGATGGCGAAAGACGATAAATCGCATGCAATGCCAGCTAGACTGGGTTTCATTTTAGATTGTTATAATCAAAGTCGCATCAAAAATAATCAAACTCCAGCCCCAATGCTCATAAACTTCAGCCAAAGCAGACCAGACCTCGATTCTGAAAGCTCAAACTCATTCCAATCGATTTGACCCTCTCATATGATCTAATTAACTTCGATCAACCCTGGGCCAGCGATTGCTGCGGCAGAGACGGTCTCAACAGAGCTGAGATCAGCCCCGGTAGGGACAATAGCGGCAATGGTGAGGCCATTCCCAAAGGTAGTGCCATTGAACGGGAACAAGGCTTCGAACTTAAGCAGCAGCTCATTCCCAGAAATTACCGGGACAACGTTCTGGAGCTTCTCGACGACTGGAGCGTTCTGCTGGTTGATGTAGACGAGGGACAGACCAGAGTAATCTTTTGCTGGACCAGCCCATTCAGCGTTCATAGCGCCAACAAAATCAAAGCTGAACTGGATATTTTGGGACTTGGCATCGACGCTGGAGGGTACGTTCAGGGCAGTAGCGATGGGTTGGATGTCGATGTCCTGGATATTAGGGCAAGAGCCTTTGACAACGAAATTCTGGTTCAAGGCAGAGAAAGCGAACTCTCGCGAGCCGGCTGTCAAGAATGGTAGAGCGCTTGGGATTTTTTTCGCATGGGCGTATTGACGGAAGAATCCATTCTGTTCACCTTCCTGGCCAATGACTTGAAAACGGGTCAGTATTCAGAAGCATGCCTAGTAAGAAAGTTTTGCTTACCTGAACCAACACCTCTGATGAGACCATTGTCATTGTTATTGGCGAACCCAGTTTGCAAATCCGGAAGAGTAGCGAGAACAACATCTGTGAATTTTGATGCAAGGGCGATTGCGTCTTGGATATTCTCACTTGGAAATACGTATTTGCAAGGCTGAATTTGATCCACTTTGCTAGCGTTAAGAGCTTTGTTCGCATTGAGAGCGTGAAGTTCTTCCTGAGCCACAATCGCGTTGAGGTTGTCCAACAGATCCTTCTTTTCGTTTGAATTGTCAATCTTGAAGCCAGCCGCATCGGTAGTGATGTTGTTTATGAGCGAGGCAAAGAAGGCGACCTCGAAGAGCTCATTGAAAGCAATGAAACGAAGGCTCGTCAAAGAATCCTGACAATATATTAGTCGTGACACGAGGTATGGGTGTGGAGATATCCTTCCCAATCTCTAGAAAATGGAAGAATAGGAAATGTAGAGTTCTTACAGGGTGGAAGCTAGGAGGTGGAGAATTAGGAGCCGAGACTGGGAGACTCCCGTGTGCTGCCAATTCGATCGTATTGAGCTGATCGGCATTTGGATTTGGGAAGCCACCTGTGAAAGGAGCCGGGATGGCGGGAGCGGCAGAAGTTGTTGAAGCAACGCACGAGAAGATAATCAAAGACGCCGCAGCAACAGAACGCATGTTGAGAAGATGTTTATATTGTTCTTGGAAAATAAATGAGAGATAGGAAACAAGAGATAAACGGAAAATTGGAGAAATTGTTATTCGGAAGTGAAGATGATGTTTAGATGAGGGGCTAGAAGAAGATCTCCGACAACTTCAGAGTCTTTATACAAAGGATCCGTCTTTGAATTCATAAGATGACCCCGACTGATATCCTAGATGGAAATGCCTATCTTCGGCATTTCCATCAACCGTAGGGCTGGTGCTGATGCTGATGCTGATGTTGATGCTTATGAAATTTCTGTCACGCGTAATGTAGACCAATCAGAGAGGTATCCTATAGAAAGCTCGTCAGCGGGGTTTGACGCGGGAGGCGCGCATAGCCACTGACTATTCTGATTGTAATCTATTCTTGGCATTTTGGAATGGACAGCTTCGGACCGTCGACTTTCCAGCTACGAGGAGTTGGTGGCGTTTTCTTTGACAAATGAGATTGCAACCCGACTGACCTTGAGCGAGTGATGTGAAGAATCCTCGGCCTGACAGAATCCTTGATGATGATTGTTCCCGCGGATATGACCTTGCCGAAGTCCAAAGTAATCAACCTACATCTATGGTAAAATTTTGGATATAACAAAGTATTTCGATCTTGCGAAGAGTAAAGGAAATTTGACTTTCTATCTTACCCACTTTTCTTACCTGATTTTGGAGGAGAACAAAACATCAAATGACAAATTGGTGATGCTCGTTGAAGGCGACATACGACTTTGAACCCGGCTTTCGTGATTTGTCTTGGTGGAGGTTTGACTGACAGCCTTGGAAGCGTGTTCCTGCGACGGCTGGAATCTGTTCACGTCCCGAGAAAAAAGGTAGCTGCCTAGCGAGATACTGTCACCGCAATCAAGCTGAGAGTAACAGCCCAAATTAGATTGCTGATGAAGTTGATGATGATGGATGCGGAAGGTCATGGACGGATGTCATGAAGAGTGGAGGTTGCGGCGGGCTAAAAATAGAACGGGACAGCAAACTACTGTACCCTAAAATACTGTAGGCGCGTCTTGTGGCTTGCGCGTTGTATTCTTGGCATCAACTAACGTAAATTTTCTCAGTATGTTTCAAGTTCGAGAGCACGGTACAGTGTCCCCATGCGCCAAGGTACCGACGGGTGTGAGATCTTTCAAGCAAAGTGCATATACTGTGAAGCTCGACTGGCAAACAAGCAGCCAGAAAGAAGGCTTACAATAAGTAGATCCTCAATCAAGTAAATCAAGTCCTTCCAGCGAAGAACACATTAACTCCTGCAACGTAATCCCGCTACAAACTTGCGGACGTTCACGATGTCCTAGAGATGCGAATTGTGCGTATCATTTTCACGTCTATCAAAGGTTGTCGTTTGATAGGCTACCTTCTACGTCGTCGTTTGTGCGAGCCTGCAAAATTCCCTTGCTCCAGCAGTTCTTTCAAATTGGTCAGACTATAAGCATACAGTACCAGTTTTCTCTTTGTTTGGCTGTGACATCTTGCCATGTACGAAGACGTGGCGGGGAAACCAGGATCGCGGCCAACCCTTGCAAGTGGACTCTGACAATCGCGGAGTAAAGCAACCGAGTCTGCAAAATCTATCTCTCGCCGCGATTTCGACTACGCTCTCTCTGTCTTCTTACTGGGAGCTGTACGGATACATGTGGCCCGTGTGACGGCTTGCTATGCGAACCCTGATGTTCGAAAATGCAGCGTCCTACGGGCAACAAGGAGGAAAAGCTGACTGTGGCCATTTAGCAGGAGCAGCCTGCCAGATCAGTCCTCGGTTCTGGGACAACAAAGAGAACTCGAGCAGGCAAACCAAAAGTCAAAACAGGGTACAGCACTTGCAGGTTTGTAAATCATACGCGCTTCTGTCGGCATCTAACTGACTCTCCAAGATTTCGCCGAGTCAAGTGCGACGAATGCAAGTCCAATTGCAGAAGATGCTTGAACTTGGGAGTCAAATGTGAGGGCTACCAACTTGATATTAGTCATAAGCTCAAATAACTACCTGCCAAACGCCAAAAGCTACAAGAGTTGTCGCCACGGGTAGTTCCTCCGTTGAGCTCCGGTCGTTCTTTTGGCTCCGAGCAGGAGCTTCGTTACTTCCATATTTTCTGTAATGAGGCTGCAAAGGAAATTGCTTGTCCTTCAAAGGTACGTATACATCAGATCAAGGAATCGAGGGACACTGCATTCCCGCGCTCTACCTCGTAGGATCGCGGTGTAGAGATCGAGATGTGCGCAAAAACGCCATCGATCTTCTTTTTTCAAATCCGTTCCGGGAGGGTATTTGGGACAGCGCTGCTGTTGCCCATATCGCCAACTGGCTTCGGACTGTGGAGGAACAGGGAGACGTAGATGGCAGCAACTACATTCCAGAATCTAGAAGAGCTTTCTTGACCAGTGGCGACATTGATCTTTATCATCAAAGAGCGAAACTCTATTGTACTCAGAGAGGTGGTCCGAGAAACGAAAATCTTGTTTTCAGCGAGACACTCATCCACTGGTAAACAGGAAAATTGCAACGGGGTGATAGAATTTTGTACATATCTGGACGACATAAATCTGAGCCTACATGCAATACGCCATTGCCACGACAATATTGATCGTCATTTCTCTCTGATTCTATAGGGAAGCGTCGTCTACGACCACGGGACCAATCTTTCCACCCTCGGTTGCCGTCTTTGGTAGAAGGCACAAAACTTTCGTTTTCTTGATCTCGAGCCCCCGTTTTCCAAAGTATCTCTCACTCTCATAACTCCACTGTACATTTGCACCGACCCACTGAGCCATACCATTCACATATGTCTGGATATCCATGTCAAGCGGCCCACCCCACCGAGGTATCTGTAGATACAACTTGTTGAATCTTCTCACCATTTCAGCGTGGAGCTTCGCAGTCCAGTTGATTGCTCCCTGGACATCTGTGTTGTGTTCTTTCATGGCGATTGTTATGAGATTATGCTCGTCGTCACCGGATGCTTGCTCTTTGTTGTACGACAAAATGTCCTATAAAATTGTTGCGTAAGTTCAGTTCCTGCAATCATAGCTGTCTTGCGTCACCCGGATCTCAGGTTTCTTACATTTGCAATTATAGTCAGATCTGTCGCAAGCGATTCCAGCTCCCGGATAGTTGGGTGTCCCATGACCTCGTCCGGCACATTCATGTCCATTTCCAGAATGTTGAAAGATGGCCGAGCGCCGATCGTACGCCGCCGGATCTCCAGATAGCTGGTTACATTGCGGATGTGGGAGCTGCATCGATCTTCTGCTTGCTGTGCGGTTCCCTGCAGGTACTCTTCCCAGGATTCGAGAAATCGCCGCTGGAACGTTGGGGTCGAAATTTGGATCGTGCGCGACCAGAACCTGGTATCATATGTGAGCTTTCCGCTATAGTAGGCCTGAGAGGAAACCTGGGGTCTCACTGCCGTGCTACCTCGCCACCAATCCACTCATCTTGAGGGCGAGCTTTGTCTGGATTGCGAAAGGCATCCATGATGACACCAACTTGATTCCATACCTCGGACGCGTCAGATTTATCGGAGTGCTCGTCGAAGAGGAAAAAGAGGTTCATGAGTTCACATGCGCATCTGAGTTGGTCTACGATATTAACATGGGAACGTGCGCTATACATTTGAGTATATGGTTTGAGGTAGTATTACCCTTGGTTAACCACGGATACGACAACCCAGTAAGAAGATCTTTTATTTATTAGTACAATAAGGCAGCCCCTTTGGAATTATCCCGGCAGCGAAATGAATACTCACTGAAATTGCATCTGTCAAATGCCTTTTGCGCTTCTGGAGTGAAGGCTTTGAAGCTTGCGACCCAGTCCAGGCACTCCTGTCTGATTTCCGGTATGTATGGGCTAATTCGGCGCGGCCATTTCCAGCCGGCTTCCAGGTCCGGAAGGAAGATTTCGTGGGTCATTTTGATTATATATTGTAGTATTGTACGCTTGATTTGTTATATCAATATTCAAGTGTTAGTTTGCACGAAGACACAGTTTTGAACGAAGTTTTGAAAATTTGGTCATGTGAAAGGGGTTGATCTTTTTCTACTAAATGGATCAATATATGCGCCCCATAGTAATCAGATACGAAGCTCGAATCCTTCTACTTCGGTACCAAAGTCTTCTGACCGGCCTACATCATGTAAAAAGGTATGCGTCTGGATACCTAAGAGTGTCATCCTGGTGGGGGGTTTGACTTTCCAGGACTGAAAGTACTCTTCCCAACCGAATGAAACAGTAACAGGGATTAGTGAGAGGAAGCCTTCCTTGTCATTATACATTATACTTCTTATACACCAGAGCATAAACCCTAGCTACTAGACCCTATTTAATCCGGGGAACGATTGCAAATTCTCATTTGTTCTTTCGTTGATTATTACTAGGAGTAACTTCCACGATAATGTCCTTTCCAGTACAGTATTAACTCAATTCCACCGGGGCTTTCCTTCATTATTCCTACAGAGCTCACAGGGCTAATTGTATAATTGAGCAGTTCGGCATTTGTCTGTGCTAGAAGACCCTGCGGGTCTTACTGATAGGCTGCGCAAACCTCGGGCGCTATCTGCCAAGATCCCGTGAAACTTACGGGAGCATAGAAAGAGCCCATTGGATGAAGAGATTCGAAAATAAGCGTACTCACTTATTTTCAAAGTCTGAAGGCCCACTGCTTTTTGGTGAGGGCCAAGAGGGCCATGTTACAGCCTGCTTTTGTGGATCATTTGGCATATCCAAGTGGGGGGCGCTATGGAGACAGGGGGAGATGCCGTAGAATTCAAAGCGCCTGCATGCCCCGCTGAGTCAAATAGAGTCTTGGGCTTTCCAAGCCTTATTTATAGCCATATAAAAGTCTGGATACCTACTATTCTACTCCATAAACGGGCGGGGCCTTCAGACCTAAAAGAAAAGGTGAGTAATGAGACTAATGAACCTCGGCGGTGGCTCACCGCCAGTGAGAGAGTACGGTACCGGGCTTATGGGCATCCCATTGGTATGGTAGGAACTCAATCCCAGGCGAGACAAACCCCACGCCGGGGTCCCGGGAAACAGGGGCGAGTGGGGTCGTATGCCGACTCCTACCCAATCCTCGAGAAAACTTCGTTCTAATGACCCTGTCTGGCAGTACCTGCCCTTGGCGTCGCCCGGGATGAAGTACAGATGCATCATTTCGGCTCGAGAAATGAATGGCAGGCCACTACTGTACACGCCATGGAGTGACAGGGGCGAGAGCTGCAGATTGCAGCAGTCCGATAGGCGTTCATTTACCCCCTACAATACTGGATAAAACTTACGTGAGTTTATGCAATTCGCATCCACCGTGAATTCCCTTCGATTTATTGGAGAAGCAAAAGGGCCGATGTCGAGATTATCTAAGTATAAAAACTGTATTTGAAATTATATCATAAGAGCTTGAGGCTGGGCCGGCGTTAGTGAATCTCTGTGCACAAAAAAACGGTTTCTGAACACTTGATAGCACATTTAAAAACAAAATTTAATTTCCACTTCACTTTTAATACTTCTATAAAATCAGCACCAAAGTCTTTCGGTAGCCATAGTGGAGTAAAGTGCCACAATATTTTGTAAACATCAACCTTAAACGAGTTGAGCCACGATAGTTTTCTCAAAATGATGTTTGGCAAAAAAAATCCAGGAACAACTAAATAGAGAACCCCACGGCCTCACTCACTAAACACCTCCCCTTTCGTTACCATATAGACTAAAAGTGAAATGTGGTTTCTAGTCTGTGAGGCCTCATTTGCTATGGAACAATCAATTTGATGCCAAATTTGCATTCCGTTCTCGACTTGTAACAGATGATTATTCACAAGCGTTAGGTTTGTCAATTATACGGCGAACATTGCCTCATGCTCTTACACGTTTGGTGGGACGGTTTGACTAGATTTGGTACATGCTGGCTCTGCCTGAATTAACAGTTCCAAGGGGAAAAAGGTACCATCGTGATTCGTGGCTTGTGTCGAAAAAGTGCACCGGTCCATTGACACGGGCTGACAATAATAAGTCTCATAAATACAATTTAGTCCTCGATATCTCCTTGACCAACACCAAAACCTGGAGGCCCATTGCCTATCTCGCCTTAAGCCATGTGATGGTGGAGTTCCTCGTCACTCATACTTTCCGTTTCGATCGATATGGTCCTCTCCTGGGTGATGTGTGTAGCGCTTGAATTATCGTCACCCAAGCGTTTCCATCTGCCACCGACCTCGGCAACCTTTCCAGCAGATGAAAGATTACCCATAGGTATTGACAATTGACTGCCGCCAATGTTTCGATTACCTGAAGTTTGCTTCTTTCCGTTTGCCTTAGAACTGTTTTGACTGTCTTCGAAATATTTCCGGAATAGCATACGCAGTGCTGGAAGGCAAGCGGCAATGAGAGCAATGCCACTTTCGAGTTGGCACCAGATTGATATATAACCATTCCAGTCTATTGGTCATTAGTTGAGACCGTTACCGGGAGGAACCAGGGGGACAGTCACTTACAGAGTCTGTCTTTCTCAACAAGGTAGTACTGTAAATAGGGGGCACGAACAATTGTGGCCGTACTGGCGATAGCGGCGAGCCCCAGAATAACCATGACTGTAGATTTGCTCCGCCTAGACATTTGCAAATTCCGCACAATCAAGTAAGGAAGGATAGCACAGGCCCAATCGGTGACGATGCCTACTGCTGTCCAGGCGTAGCCGATGTTGACAACAATCATGAAGTTACCGCAGGTTCCGAGCAAAGGATTCCAATACGCCTTCGTTGGCCGGCAGTAAAGAAGTGAGGCCAAAATTCCCACAGCTGCCATAATAGTTGTCAAAGCCTGCATAGCGTAGAGCGACCAGAGGTACTTCTTTGATGTAGTTATGCGCACTAAAGTGAACACTACCGAGGCCTTGACGAGGGGCATGGAGATACCGTAAAGCACCTGCGAGTAGAGCATGTATTCGGCGCATCGTACCATTAAAACGTTGCTTAGATCATCATCTCGGGTACCCAATCCGTAATAGGCAGCTTTGATGGCAAAAATACTGCTGCAAAGAAAGGCTAACTAATGCACACATCGCAACCATCCGTCAGTTCATAGATCACAAGAGGGACATTTGGCAAAACACCTCATCCTCCGCCTAGGTAAGAAACTGTGGCACTTACGTAGCCTAGGATAGCAAATGTATCCTCCCAGCCCCAAACTTTCGAACTTCGCGATATCCACCCCCGGACGTATACCCTCAGGGCGATAATTATTGTTGCTAAGATGGCCGTAACCAAGACCACCACGATCAAAGTTAAAGCCAGGCCTTTTGGTACGATAGGAGGCGCGGCATAGGCAGCTAAAGAAAGCATGGCTCCCATCTCCGCCTGGGAAGGCTGAGAGGCACCTGTACTCATATTGTACTTGATGAAAACAAAAGAGTGTGGAGTAAGTAAGTTTGGCAACTGTAATTATCTGTGAAAGGAATGGAATAGTAAACAGAAGTTCATTTTGTTCAGTTTTTCATTAAAGCCCCAGATATCTAGGTCTTGGCATGGCCCCTAGGCAATGCAGAAATCTGAGAAGATCATACCCGTTATTGGAGCTTCTTGAATCTTGAGGCACAACTGCAGGTACCATCCGTACTGAGACGCCGATCTGTCAAATATCTCATTTTGGAACATTGTGGGAAGTGGTAATAGGGGTTCGGATGCGACTCCCGAGTAAACTTGATTATTTGTTGTGGGGCGATGCAACATTGATGCCTCCGGCGACAGGGAGGTAGAACCCTACCCCCGCATCCTTGAAAATTTTCGAACCCGGATGAAACAGTTTGGCCAATGATAGTTTTCACCAACCCTGGTAAAAGCCATAGGAAGGCATTGAAGATCTCAATGGCGAAGTGTGCGCTAGTACTGTACTTCAATCATATCCGTAGACCTGCAGAAGGGGTTATTTCTCCAATTCTCATCCGCAGGCTGCCGTCTCCTTGGATCGTTTCCCGGAATTTTTCCATAGTCTTCAATCCAGTACCAAATCAAAGTTCTAATAGACATGTTCGGCATATCGCCTCCGCAAGTCACAATGCAAAGCCAAACTGACATCATTATTCCTCTTCACTACTTTGACAACACCCCACTTTGGCGAGCTTTCATTTTGCGTTCTCTTTTTGTCTTCGACGATGTTTTGGACTCAGAAAAGCTGCGAGCCAGTCTTGATGCTCTGGTGCGGCGTGATGGCTGGCGCAAGCTTGGTGCCCGAATGCGGCGTACTGTGAGTTATCCATATAGGTCCATGACACAATGTGGAATGCACAGAGATATCTGACAATTCAACCAATGCAGGCTAAGGGAGAACTTGAGTACCGTATCCCTAACGAATTCTCCCAAGATCGCCCGGCTCTGTCCTATTCTCACGTTGCGCACGATATGAATGCTGCCGATCACCCTATTGCATCGCGAATTCCAAGGCCAAGTACACGGCCAGCCTGCGTGGGCGACCCTGATGAACTTCGTGGTCTGTTCCAACGCGAAGGTGATCCCGTAAAGCTCGAGGACTACTTGAACACGGACGAGCCCCAGCTAGGCCTTCGCATTGTATCTTTCAAAGACAAGACACTGGTCTGCCTGTCCTGGCCGCATACGCTCATGGATGCATTGGGCAAGAGTGCCCTTCTTCATGCCTGGACACTCATGCTTCAGGGACGGGGAGATGAGATACACATTCCACATGGCGCTGAAAGCGACCCTTTGGCAGAGCTTGGCAAGCATCCAACCGAGCCACACAAGCTTGCGAGCCAACGTATGTCGCTGTTTGGGCTTGCACAATACGGGCTGAGCAATATTATGGACTTTTTTCGTACCCAAGAGAATCGCATGGTATGCGTTCCAGGCTCCTTGGTGGCGAAGCTGCGCGAAACAGCCCTGGCCGAGCTCGCCGCCGATGGTATCAAAACCCCCTTTTTAAGCGAAGGAGACGTGCTATGCGCTGTAAGCTCCCCTTTCCTTTGTGGCTTTCAGTGACGTCCTTACAACTTCACTTCTAATCCAGTTCAATCATTTTCTACTCTTGAAAAGCGACGAGGAGCTAATTATTTTTGCAGTGGTGGACACGCCTTGCCATCTCGCACCTGCCGCAGAATTCCCAAAGAACTGTGGTGCTGAATAATGCATTTTCTCTTCGCGCACCCTTATCAGCAGACTTGCTACCTAAAGCTAGTGGTGGATATGTTTCTAATGCCATCGGTTTCATCAACGTGCTGCTACCCGCATACCAAGTATTCGATAAGCCGCTCAGCCACGTCGCGTTCGCCATCCGCAACGCTATCAAGGAGCTCGGAACGCGTCCCCAAGTTGAAGCATTCGCCGCAATGTGGCGCGAGTCACAGGGTAGGTTGCCTCCGTTCTTCGGTGATCGTGCGATGCACATGATTACTTTTTCGAACTGGTCCAAGGCGAGGCTATTTGAGACAGATTTCTCGGCGGCAGTGGTCACACCAGGTAAAAATTCTAGGAACCCAGGAATGCCATCGTATATACAGAACAATCAGTCTGGATTGGTAATGCCTAATGGATTCCCTATCATTGGCAAAGGTAATTCACAATCTCTTTCCAAACGAGCTTTTCGTGGTCGGACCTGGGTGCTGTTTCTGTAGTCGGCCTGTGACAAATCTCGAGCTGATTAGAAATCCAATCAAGCTAATTTGGAGATAGACAACGAAGGTAACTATTGGTTATCAGGTTATATGAACAAGGCTCACTGGGCGAGTATTGAGAAAAAGTTGGCAGAGGCTTAGTCTTGTATGAAAACTGAGTCGTGAGACTGACAGGAAAGGGGGAGCGTGGGGCAGGCACATTACTACACTAGACTTACTTTAATGTTCAATGATATCATATAATTTTAAGGGTCTTGAACTGATCATACACAAAAGTTGGATCTGTGTTTAATGCATTAGAGTTCCATTGCTTGTACGGCACTTCGAGGTGTGTACTACAACGGAAATGTACTCCTCGGCTGGAATTGTATTTCGGGCCGCTTTCATCCTACAGGTTAATATTAGTACTAGAATGCTGGCCAATTATATACTTTAGCTATCGAACTGCAAGATAAATTAAGAATCACTCCGCTCAAATAGATCGATAATGAGGAATTTAATGCAGCGCACTGCCGATCTCTGGGTAGAGACTGCTTCATATCAGCACATGTAAGATTCACATCTTGTCCTTTCGAGCAAGTCAAGGCAAATCATGCGCAAATCGACACACTAATTAACCACGCTGATATGCTGATCTGTATTCCGCGACTTACGAATATTAATCTGTCCTAGGAACTTCTTTTGACCACCAATTCCTAGCCAGAACAATCTCATTCCGGAAATTTTCACAAAACTCTACGATAAGAATTTTGCCGGCACGTAAGTGATGACATGGTCATTTATACCGCTTCTACTCAATTCGCCTGATCCCCGCCTGATCTTTGCTGCTGGTCTCTCGAACATCACAAATGTAAGGGAGCACTACATTCCCACGCCACCCAGCCAGCTGGATGTCCTAAGGAAATAGACTTCGAGACTATCGGGTATCGCTGTAGCAAGACAGCACTCAACATACTCCTGGTGGACTGGAACCATAAATCGAAAGCGGGTGAAAGTCTTCTGTGCAACTGACTTCGGCGGGATTCTGGAAAAGGCAGTAGCGATGGGCGCTGGTCATACGAGTATCGCTGACAAACCGCTTCACAGAAGGTGACAGGGATGCTAACGTGGGGAAAATCATTGAAAACTCGAAAGTATCTTCTAAGTGGTGAGTCTCTACTATCAAGAATCCACAGTGAATTCTTTTCCAAATTCCCAAATTGTCACTTTTGAAATACTGGTAATCTTACAAACTCCAGGTATCTTCGACTCAACAACAAGGAATCTATGTCATGAACACCACACTCATGTCCCTATCATGATTTATAGAGTCACGATACCAGACCACATCCTTTACATCCAGCTCAGACACATTCAGCTGAAATATTACTCTAAACGGCCCTCTCTTGCAACTGCTTTACGCCTGTTTTTCTTCGCTCCAAATACCAGCGCCATCTCCGAACCTTACGCCCAGCGCCTATCTTAACTTCCAAGACATCTGTATTGGCCGAAGTCCCGTAGGCATATGCTGGAAATAAATCGAAAGTACCCGAGAAAACAGTATTCCAAACAAAGAATCTGGGATTTGAGTCTTGGGCATCGTCCTGAAAGCATTTACTTTCGCCCGTATCTAGTCGACATTTCGTCTCCTTCCTCAAGCCTCACACCTTAGGAAGCATCTCTGATCCACGGTAGGTACCAGTTCCCTTGAAGTACCGCCAGTCAAGGACGGAGACGACGGCTGTATAGCTTGCGATAACACTATGAGGAATGGTTGTTAGTTTTTGCCTTGACTCCGCGCCAAAAGTGCGGTAGCACAGCATTCTCGAAGTGAAAAGCGTACGCAAGGACACCCGCCAATCCAACCACAACCCAGGTCAGAGTACATGACGTTCCCTTACATCCTTTCAAGTTCTGTTGGATGATCATGAATACAATCATGCCTCAGAAGACTTGCTCCAGGCAGTTGAGAATCATATTCGCCATCAGACTATGCCATTTTCGAAACTTCTTAGTATGCGAGGTAGCAAGTTCGTAAATTATTATAATTAAGGACTTGGCGCCCTATGGTGCCGTTAGTTCGGTTACAGTAAGTATTTAGAGAATGTACTTACGACACCGAGAGCCATCGTTTTTGCCCTACTAGGAGTTACTCCAGGGACGCTTTTGGTGGTCAAGAGGCGAACACCGGTGACCGACAGAGCCGCTAGAACAAGTATAATTTGGACCATGTGCACTCTGAACATATATTTGTTATCGAAAGGCCCCATTGCTGCGGTTTGGCGAGAATGCAGATGAATTGAATAGTCTATGAGCGGCCAGTGAGTTGAAATGAGGTGGGATCACACGAAGTGAGTTGAGACCAGATGAGCTGAGAATGAGTAGACAATGTTATAAGAAAGAAGCGGCTATCTATACATAACGAACAACTCAATTCAAATTCGGATGATACGAATTGTATCAGATCCATCAATAAATCAAACCCCGTTTCACATGGGAGATATATAATAGCGGCCCGTTCATCCTCCCAAATTTCTCGGTTGAAGCATTCGGACTCGTTTAGCAGCTTCTGCGGCCTCCTACGCAGCTTGAAATACTCGTACACAGATACTGGCCTAAGATCAATTCCAAACAGGCAGGGTCCACCTAAAAAGGCTGAGAACATCATGCCCGCGGACCGTGGCACTTCCCCCGCCAACAACGTAAGCGAAGCTCGTAATGACGAAGCTTCACTCGGATCGGAGTACGAGGTAGGTAGGCCGCATCTCGTTCATTGCGTGGGCATGAAGCTGCGGAGGTATACAGTAAATTTTTGAAGGTGGAGTTGGTTTTGCCAAGTGGACCGGGACCGTGCCAATGTTTCTATATTCGTCCGAAGTGATCGGACCGAAGCGACTCGTAAACCCCTGAGCCGAAGATATATACTGATAGCAACCCACTAGAATTGGACAATCGAGTATAGAGACCTCCTAGAGAAATCACAACCTCAAATCACTCCATATACCCACTAGGAAACAGCAACCCGCCAAAATCCATCGAGACGCACCATCAAATGTCATTCCCAGACTCCTAAGGCCACTTCTAATTTCTAGAATGGTCCGATAAGCTCTTCTGGTCATTTGATAAACATGGAAATGGCATACAGAGTTCAATAGCTTAAACATACAATTTTTGTTAACTAAGTTAATTTTTTACTCAAACTTTGCTAACGCAGAGTTGAAAATCTGCACAAACCGCCAGACATCCTCGTACGTATTATACAAGGGCACAGGAGCTGCTCTTATAACATCCGGTTTCCTTTTATCGGCCACAATCCCAGCATCCTCCAACATATCAGAAAGTGTCTCTAGTCTTCCAGGTTTGAGGAGAATACTCAGTTGAGTACCTCTGGCGTCAGGATCCGCTGGGGTGATAATTTGAAAAGCCTTGCTTGGGCCTGAGAGGAGCAAAAACTCAAGGTACGCTGTCAAATGGACAGACTTCTTTCGAATATCCGCCATCGAGGTTTGGTTGAAGACAGAAAGAGCGGCGCAAAGTGATGCGAGGTCTACAGCCGACGGATTGGAAACTTGATATCCACTGGCTCCAGGACTGGGGCGGAATTCTGTTCCCGTTAGTTTTAATGTCTTGTTCTGTTTTCCGTGGCCAAGCTTACCATTCTGCATATTCATTCTTCCGACCTGGTCACCGCCATACCATCCCGATAATCTATGCCGGAAAACAGGCTTGTCGTCTACATACTCTACCTTCCCGTGTCGCTCGTGAACGTAGAACCCAGCAATTGCACCCGGTCCAGCGTTCATGTACTTATACGTACACCAGACAGCAAAATCCACATTCCAATCATGCAATTGCACTGGTACATTCCCAGCCGCGTGGGCGAGATCCCAACCAACGATCAAGCCTTTGGACTGTGCGTATTTAGTGATAGTCTTCATATCGAAGTATTGGCCCGTGTAATATTGGATACCAGGGAGGAGAAGTAAGGCTGTGGTGGAAGCATGTTCGTCGATAATTGAAAGGATTTTCTCCGTTGACACCTCGTAGCTACCTTCCTCAGGTCCGATCATAATCATCGCTTCACTCGGATCGTAGCCATGTCCTCTAATTTGGGACTCAATGGCGAAATGATCACTAGGGAATGCCTTCCACTCTAGGATGATTTTGTTCTTGGTGGCAGTGGGGGTGTAGAAGCTTGCCATCAACAAATGAAGGTTCATAGTGAGAGTACCCATGATGCCTACTTCTGAAGGCAGAGCCCCAACTATGGGGGCTGCCTGTTTGGCGGCATGTTCGGCGAGCAGTTGCCATTGTATCATGGGTGAGTCTTCAAATTTTCTGAAGTGACCATGAACACCAACTGTTGCCCACGTATTCAGGTGAACTTGTAGGTACTCTGCTACAGCTTTAGGCTGCAGCCCAAGAGAATTCCCACAGAAATAGATGGCTGAATCACTGTCCTCTGTTCAGAGTCAGCTGGATCACATGATGACGCGGGGTAATGAGGGGCAGACCTGGCTTCGACAGCGATGTTGCCTTTATATTCGCTTTCGACGGAATGATGAACTTCTTCCGAAATGATCGCAGATGATCCTTCGAATCTAGTGATTTTGCGAATTCTAAAGAGTTTGCCTCAGTAGGAAACGATGGTTTCTTCATTTGATACTGCTCTTCTGTGGCGATGGAACCCATTTCGGCCGTTGAGTAGAATTTAATAGTTTTCAAAAGTTGCAGTGTCTGAATTTCTTAATGGCAATCAGAACATCTGGTCTCACTTTGTACCTTCCTTCTCTTCTCTAGATCGTTGTCGGTAGCGGCAAGACTAGACAAGTGTTTGGTGCAAAAGTGGCAATCGCGTTGTATCGGCTCAAAAATTTCCTCCGTCATCCGCTTCCGCTTCCGTGCTCAGGGGCTCGCTCACGACACGTGCCCTTGCCACGAAATCGAATATCGCAAAACAGGCCATCGATTTGTGGGTATAGTGGATAGGGAAATTGCGGAAGGTATCTTTATGTGAGAGGGGGTTTTCCTTCGTCGAAGTTTCTCGGTCTGTATCACAGTCGCTGGAAAGCACGCCTAAGATTCTCGACCTCTAGTGACACCAAGCTATTCATTCACTTCAGTTCCAGATAAATCACTGGTGAGTTAGATCTACAATAAATTCACTGATGCAACCAGATTTACTTATATCTTATTCTCTTAGCTTTGACCCCGCAACAAATAAAATAAATCTTTGAAGTTCCTCAACTCAAGATGCCACACAATACCTCCACCATGATGCCGCCTCTTGAGGTAAACTTAGAACCCTTCGGTGTGTCGCGAAATGGCTTCTTACCAAAAGAGCTTCCTCTTCAAAGATTGTGTGATCAGTACTATGAGAGTTGGGAAGTCATAATGGACCAGCTTCCATCCCTTCTCACAGCAGCATCCTTCAGAATTAAGGTCGACGATTTACGTGTTCTGTCACCTTCCAGGCTATCATCCACAAGAGAATGGCAAAGAGCGTATCTCATACTTTCATTCTTTACACACTCATATATTTGGGAAGCCGGCGGTCCATCTCAGGTAAGACACTTCCTGGCTGCGATATCAAATTTCCTCGGCTCTCTTCAATCGTGGTGAATTAATTACTGACACAAATGCAGCGACTCCCTTCGGCAATTTCAGTTCCATTCCTAGAGGTCGCCTCCAAGTTGGGTCTCCCGCCAACTGCAACCTACGCAGGGCTCAACCTTTGGAACTTCTCATCTTTGTCACCTGACGCCTCGCTCAGCGAAATGGAAAATTTAAAAGTTCTTCACACTTTCACCGGCTCCAGAGATGAAGAATGGTTCTACCTCGTGTCTGTCGCCATGGAGTCACAAGGGGCAGAAATCATCCCGGTGATGCTTAAAGCAATGGATGCCGCGCAATCAGATAAGCCCGAAGTGGTAACCGCTGCCCTCCAGAAATTTGCACTGTGCGTCAAAGAAATTGGAGTTCTTCTTAAGAGAATGAATGAGGAGTGTCGGCCGGACTTCTTCTACAATCAAATCAGGCCATTTCTCGCGGGAAGCAAGAATATGCTACACGCTGGACTTCCGAATGGAGTGTTTTACGATGAGGGAGAAGGGGAGGGAGAGTGGAGACAGTACAGTGGAGGAAGCAATGCCCAAAGTTCCATGATACAGTTTCTTGATATCGTCCTCGGTGTTGAACATACATTGACGGGGGCTTCCAAAGGGTCAAAGCCCGGGTTTCTTCACGTAAGTCAAGTTCCCACCCAGAAAGAGTCAACACTAACCAGTAACAGGAAATGCGAAACTACATGCCGGGCTCGCATCGTCAATTTCTCCAGCACATGGAGTCTATCGCCAACATCCGGCAATACGCGGAGACCACCGCCGCGACCGAAGTGAGTGAAGCTTACAATCAAGCGGTCGAGGAGATGTCAAGGTTCAGAGACATTCACATCCAGATTGTCACACGATATATCATCACTCCTTCAAGGCAACAAGTCCCACCAAGTACTTCAGGGATGAATCTCGCAATTGCATCAACAAATGCTGATACGAAAGGCCTGCACGGGACGGGCGGGACGGAGTTACTCCCATTTCTTAGGCAAAGTCGAGATGAGACTAAGCAAGCTGCATTAGAATAGCGGTTAAACGGCAATTGTACATGGATGGAGATCAGCAATAGAACGAAAGGCCTGTTATTTTCCGGAGTCCTTATACCCAGTGTATTTAGACCAAAGAACTCTCAATTCTTAGGCAGTCCAATCCATCGTGGGGAATCTCATTGTAGAAAAGCGCCCCCATTTGTGCTCACAACTCTTCCGGTGGCATCCGAGGTTTTCATCAGATATATGTAGGCCTCGCCAATTTCTTCCGAGTTCCAGCTTTACCCCACAACGCCTTCTTTCCCACAAATTCGGCAATTTGCTCGCGGTTAGAGTTGAGACAGAACGTCCGTCTGTTCAATGCGCGCAAAGAATCGCAATAACATAACAAAAAGATTGTCTCAAACGATTTAGTAAAAGTTGGCTTGGTACATCACAAACTCTTGAGATTTTCCAGATCCCTCGTTTCATTGTCTGAGCTTGCTGTTTCCCTTTTTTGTCCACCGCGAGGCAGATGACGTCTTCGGAAGAAGAATGAGCACTGAGCAGCAGCTGCCTTTGCTTGATCACAAATATGCGGAGTTCTAAATCCTGGTTTGCATTACGAGTCATGAAGATAGCGTCTTGCAATGCAGAGAAAGATGGAAACGGGAAAGGGGCTCGGTTATTCACGTCGGGGAATAAAATGTGGGGGCGGCGGCGTTGGAGACGGGCACGGAAGCGGATGCTGACTTAGGGCAAAAATTGTCAACGCATTTTCTGGTCACGGACATCATATCCCGTACGAAGGTACACCAGTCACCAACGCACCCACTGTGCAAATTTGCATTGTGTTTCACAAGCTCACCCCCATCTTCAGTTTAGTAGGCCTATACAATCTCGATAATGGGAGGTCAGAGCCGGAAACGGCCGAAGAGGTTGCACCATGCTTATGCCATGAACTGCCACGGGTGCGGATGCGGACCTCTACGGAGCATCCCAAGCTTAACCCGTTATTGTCCTATCTCTGAGGGTCATTTGTAAATTGGTGATTGTAAGACGGAGATACCAAAGTGGTTCACAAAGATTCTTCAGGTTTGTTATATTTCATCTCCACCGTCTCGCTGCAAAGTTGCAAATTCGACACATCAATCAATCTATTCTTTCGTCGCTTTCTCACGTATCTACATCATGGGATCTATAGGAAACTCTTGGAGGGAGCTGGATATTGCCGTCATTGGCGGGGGGATTGGTATGTTTCAACAGTCCTACCCTATCACCCCCCTGACTCCATGTTCTAATACCTTCTTGCAGGTGGTCTAGCAACAGCAACATCACTTCGAAAGGCCGGGCACAAAGTCACGATCTACGAGCGAGCCGATTTTGCAGGCGAAGTCGGTGCTTCGATCAGTTGCGCGGCAAATGGAACAAGATGGCTGGAGGAATGGGGCGTGAACATCCCAATGGGAAGGCCAGTGATCTTGAAGAAGCTTATAGCCCACGACTGGAAGACTGGCGATGTTCAAAATGTCTACGACCTGGCAGATTACAAGGAGAGATGGGGATACGTGTATAATATGTTTCACAGAGTCGATATGCATGCGATGCTCATGGATTCTGCAACGGGAGAGTCGCATGGAGGAACAGCCGCAGTCCTAAAGGTCAACCACCGCTGTACTTCAATTGATCACAAGGCTGGCGTCATAACTTTTGAGAACGGTGTTCAGGCCTCACACGACCTTATAATTGGAGCAGACGGTATTGGCTCCACGGTGCGAGGCACGTTAGGAATCATTCCAGACAGGCAACAATCAACTTCGCACTGCCTCCACTGCATTATAACGACAGAGGACGCCAAAAGGTTGGGCCTTTTGGATCTATCCGTAAACGAAGCCATCGAGTATTGGGGTGGTCAAGGGATCGACAAAATCGTTTACTCGCCATGCCGCGAAGGGGAGTTGAATTCTTTCTACTGCTTCTTCCCGACCGAGATTGCAAGAAACCCTGGCGAGGGATGGACTCACTCCATTCCAGTCGAAGAACTCCTTGAGCCATTCGGGACTCTGGACCCCAAACTTGTCGCTTTGTTTGCGAACTCTACCGATATCAAACCATGGCGATTATTTGTTCACCAGCCGTATCCTATCTGGCAATCGGGTTTGACCTGTATTCTTGGAGATGCCGCCCATCCCATGTTGCCAGATCAAAGCCAAGGAGCGTGTCAGGCGATCGAGGATGCTGCCGCGCTTGGTGAAATTTTCAGTCAGAAGTATTCTTTTGCGAACTCTCACGAAGATATCAGCAAAGGACTTCAAATTTATGAGCAAATACGCAAACCTCGTGCGTCAAAAGTACAAGCAGCGAGCGCGAGGGCGAGAGAAAACATCACTGAACGCATTGGGTTCTCAAGTAATACCTCAAATCCGCTGTACAAAGTGCAGGATGAAAAGAAGAAGTTGACGATTGAGGAGATGAATGAGTACGACTTGAAGGTGGACATTGAGAGCAAGGTCATCGGAACAAAGCAGGTGTAAAATATGACCAAGATTCAAACTCAGAACTTCGCTGGCAATTAAATGTGCATGACTACGAATGAATGAAATCATATCTAAATATCAATATCTAAGTCCAAGACCATGCATGGTGCCCATGACCTGGCAGGAAGGCTGTAAGCCGATAGTTCCCGAAGAAGCCTAGGCCGATGGCTTAGCGTCCAGCATTTGCGACCCTCGACTCCCGTCCATCATGCTTTCGCCCTGAACGTTGAAAACAATTATGCTTCAAAAAACTTTGGTTATATGAGATTCTGCCTCCAAGTACATGTCTTCCGAGCGCCCTGCAAAGCGGATTCGACAAGCTTGTGAACCTTGCCGGTGAGCACCTTGAATCTCAACGCGTGCATTGCTGATCGAACCGGCCAGCCGCAAAAAATCAAGATGTCCAGGAGAGAAGCCTATTTGTTCCCACTGTTCTCGGTTACGCCAGAATTGCTTTTATGCTGAAGAGCGTCAGGAAAATGAGAGATTCCCGAGGAGCATCTCCCCCACTCTGCGGCCGAGTTCTGGCATTTCGGGGAATGATGGACGAGTGGTAATTCATATTTATTCTCTACTGGCAGTGCAAATAAACTAAGTCTCAATAGGAAGATCGCCTCAAAACGTTGGAATCTCAACTTGCTGAGGTACTGGCGAACCAGGTCTCCGTAAGCCGAAGCGCGTCATGCCAGGTTACGGACTCACCTGTCAGAAGCGTGCATCAGCCACGGCCAAATACTAGCCCCAGATTTTCCGAGACGTAAGTATTGCCTCATATAAGGAAAACACAAATTCAGCTAAAAAATTCAAGGGTTCTCCCTCCGTGGGAAATTATTTTGAATGCCGCGGAAACATACCTGCTCTACTGTGACTGCCAACCGCTGCCTTTATTCCACAGGTCGACATTCATTCAGACCCTTAGGGAAAGAGACCCGGAAGTTATATTTTCACTTCTTGCTCTAACTTCAAGATTCACTGAAAACTCGCAATTCCGTGAAAATCAACCAACACTCACTCGTGGCTATGTGGAAGCAGCTAGGGCCCTTATCTCGATGAAGATATTTGATGGGACTATAGAACTATCCACTATACAAGTACTATGTCTTTTGAGTCTCGTGGATTTCACTGGTATGTTTGTTTCCTAGTCGTACCAACTAGCTCACGGATTCAGATGGAAATACTCGGCGAGCTAGCATTCATACTAGCCAAGCCATGAGTTTGGCTCATAATGCTGGACTGACTTCGGAAGCCCATATTTTATTGTCTCCGCAAGAAAAAGAGGAGCGTCGAAGATGCTTTTGGAGCCTTTTTCTACTCAAGAGATTGCACGGCGCAGACTTCATGGTTCTGGACTTCTCTGCTGATGACAATTTCCCATGGTATCCTGAAACAACAAGCAGTCCCCATTCTGAGCCAGTAGAAGGATCAAGCCCAGTTGAAGTTGATCCAGAAGGCCTGGTCGACAAAGGCATGGTCGCTTATGCCATCCAACAAAGCGAGGTGTGGTTTAAAATCACGAGATATGCGTGGCGACGCGGAAAGCCAAGTAGTCTCCCACCTTGGTCTGCCCAATCCGAGTATTCGACGGTTCTCGCACAATTAATGGACTTCGAAACTCGCATGCCCTATACTTATCGTTTCAAGCCAGCCAAATTCTCTCAGCAGTCAATTGAACATCTGGACGCAAACCGTGACTATTGGGGGCCCTGGCTATTTGTCCAATTTCTTTACCACACTAACCTCTGCCTCCTCAACCATCCATTACTCTTGTCGCTTCGGCTGCGGAATTTCAAGTGTGTTATACCGGAGATTTTCCTCCAGCACACCTCGGACCTGCAATCTACCCATCCGTCTTGGATCATCAACTTCATTGATATGCTGGAAGCTAAGCAATTCAAGGTTACAGATCCGTTTCTAGGCCATTGTGTTGCTATTGTTGCCACTATATATTTGCAGGAAAGCTTTGTAGATGACACCGCCCGACGAAAGGAGAAGCAAGGCTGTTTTGATAAGTGTCTGGGTTTTATTCGGGGCCTTGGGACACAATGGCCCCATGTTGGCCGTATAGTAAGTTCCATGTTTTCAAAAGAGACCTCCCGATACTAACATAGCATAGGCAGACAAGCTTCAGAAACTAGGAGAAACAGTCTCATGCACACACGTTGCGAGCGAGGTACCTACGCGGCAGAATCGCAAATTATTAATCGACCTAGGACAATTCTTCGAAATCCTAGAATACGCATCTTCAAGTGAGCTAGCTGGTTCTGCTAAGAATCTATTTGGGCAATCATTGCACTCGGGATTCGGCGGCTCCAGGAGGGAAATGGCACAAACTTCGGTGCTGCCAGAACCCTCGCGAGTCGAGAGCCAGGAGTTTGGAAATTCTGCCTCAGCGATGAGTCAACCACAAGGTCGGAACGGATACACCAATTTTGGTGATGTGTCTTCGTCTGGAAATATGGCTTCACTACACTATTCTGATGACGAACTGGCTGTTTTGGCCGAAAACTTTTTCCACCAGCGGCCTGAGATCCAGGGAAGTGTGAATTGGTGGAACGTAGGGGACCTTGGTGGCGGATAGTGTACCGCATGTATTTGGTGAATGTTGGAGATCTAAAACTTTGGTCAGTCCCGCATATTCCAGGCTGAAATGCTGAGATTCGATTCCATGTCGGGCATATCTTGGCTTCCAAAACGAGGCTTTTCAGACCATCATGCTTTCAATGACAATTACCAGCAAGCTTCAGCAATCATGATTTGCATAAGTTTGAAATAAGCATCAATTTGGTGCCATTTCCTGGGAATTCTCCCACGAACGGGGCAAAATCAATTGCCGTTCTAAGATTGCCGTACCCTGGCTAAACATCCCACCTTTGCTCAACGTCACCTCGCCACCCCGCCTTAGACACCTCCTTATCAAATTCTGGAAGACTCTACCCGACGTTGTTCTTATAGCTGCACCAATCTATTATCAAAATGCATATTTCACGTCCACCGGTGATCCGAAGCGCTATCGCAGCTGCAGATAGGAGATACCAGATACGGCAGTTCATCTCGAGATCATCAGGCACAAGTACCACATAATGACTCGATGCCTGTTTGCATACAGTCATAGTGGGGGAACGACGGCCTGTTGATAGTGATGGGACGTATATTAAATACCCAGAGGCCCGTATGGTTCTTTTCTCGCTGGGTTTTCAATCTGTTTCCAAAAAGAAAAACCTCAAAGTTGCCGCACACAACAATGGCAGATATTGAAAAATCATGTTCCCCAGATGCTGGAAATGGTGAGAAGCCAGTAGCTCTAATTCCGGGTGCTGACGAGGCTCTCAAATTTCTGCGGCGCGAGGAGGGCAATGGAACAATTATCGAGATCGACGAGAAGCAGCTAGTTCGCAAGATCGACTGGATGGTCATGCCTGTCAGTTCTTCGAATCTTTTGGTGCTTTCGACAGCTAACAATAAATTTAAGTTAATGTTTGCCTGCTACATCCTGCAGTATCTTGACAAGACTTTGATCAATTATGCAAATGTCATGGGCCTGAAAGAAGATACCGGCACTACAGCTTCCCAATTCTCCTATCTTGCTCTTGCATTCTACGTCTCCTACTGCGTTTGCGAGATTCCGCAGGGTTACTTGATGCAGAGATTCCCAACTGCCAAGTACTTGGGACTTCAAGTGATTCTTTGGGGGTAAGTGGTCCTGCTCTTTCTACGCCTTAAACATACTGATCGAGCTCAGAATATGTGTCACCTTGAACTGTGCCTGCAAGAACTTTGCCTCACTTGTTGCTCTCCGTGTCCTTCTCGGCTGCTTTGAATCCGCAGTCGCACCTAGTCTAATTCTGGTCACTGGGATGTGGTATAAGAAGAACGAACAGCCGATCCGAATCGGAATATGGTATCTCGGAACTGGAACTGGCACAATCGTGGGAGCGCTTTTCTCGTATGGATTCCAGCATTACACCGGCAAGATCTTTAGCTCGTGGCAGATCATGTTTCTGGTCTGCGGAGTCGTCACTATCACTGCGGGAATTTGTGTCATTCTGTTTCTACCCGACAACCCGATGACGAGCAGATTGTCCCACGATGAGAAGATTTTTGCGATTGAGAGACTTCGAGAGAACAAGACGGGCGTTGAGAACAAGACGTTCAAAATTAGCCAGGCGATAGAGTGCATTACAAGTCCTTATACTTGGCTCATAGTTCTGTTCACTGCTTCATCCAATGTTTCCAACGGTGCAATAAGCAGCTACCAAGCTACAATCATAAAAGGGTACGCTACTCTGAGACCTTGTGACTGAATTATGCTGACCATTTTAGCCTTGGGTACTCATCAAAAGCAACGGCCCTTCTGTCTATTCCCAGCGGGGGGGTTTCGATTGTATCGATTCTCTCTGCAACCTTCGTTGCCGGTCGTACCAATACTCGAGGCTTGAATGCCGCTGCATTAACCATTCCCTCGATCATTGGAGGTGCACTCATGGCCTTCCTCCCCAAAAATGCCGGTAAAGGCAAACTTGTCGGCAACTACATGACGAACACTGGAGGAGCAGCTTTGCCACTCATGTACTCGCTGGCTGCTGCGAATTACGCTGGCCACACGAAGAAGGTCACCATCAATGCCATTCTGCTGATGAGCTTCTGTGTGGGAAATATCATTGGGCCTTTGACATTTCAACCTGATGGCAAGAACCCCCCGGAATATATTCCCGCCAAGATTGCCATAATGGCGACGGGTCTAGTGGCCGTGGTTGTAATTTTGCTTCTAGTTTCATTGCTGTGGCTTGAGAATCGGAAGAGGGATAGAGAAGAGGCTGCTATGGGTGGTTATGAACACGTTCAAGACTCCGAGTTTATGGACAAGACTGATAAGGAAAACCAGGAGTTTCGGTACTCGTATTAGAAGAAAATCCAGAATAATAAACTACCATTTCCTCGGAAATACCCTAGACCTAATTCCGCGCCTCTTTCTGAAATGGCCGTCACGTGTGATTCCAGTGCACCTACTCCTTTTGAATTACCGCACCCCATGCAGAAAAGAGCTATGAAATTGGGAAGCGTGTGGAAAAACCGTTCGAAGTCAAAGATCATGGAAGGCTGTACTGTGCTACCAGGTAATACTGAATATAATGTTTTTTTGAGATCCTTACCTCGTCAGCTAAAATGGGGGGAAATTTGACGAAATAGTTGATTTAAGTTTCAAGAAGAAAATAGAAAATATCGAGGCTAGATACTAAGACTGCTTTAGGAAAAAGAATGTGCGATCAGATCATACACTAGTCCTTCAACAGTCGCCCAAGCTTCCCATTTACTTTCCGCGTAAACAGTAAACACCCGTGGTGCTAAAACTCATCAAATCTGAACACCAGTACAAACGCCCATTTGTTCAAAGAGCCCTTCAACGCCATCAGATACGAAGTTCAAGAGCGCCAGGTGCCCTTTAGAGAATTTTTATCCCTTAATCATCCTGCCCACCATGTTCTCGATTCCGTTACGGGCCTGCCGTTGGACCTGGCCGAACTGCATCAATCCACAGCTTTCGCTCTCAACATGCTGCACCAATCCACTCAACAACTTGTAGTTCCTGCCACAACCTCCCTTAGGGCAACGGTATATTTCCTGGTCGTGGAATGGGCTCTTCAAGTGCGCATTCAGTCCCTGAAGCGTACCGAACTCCTTCGGGCAGAGATAGCACTCGTACCCACGACCATTCCAAGCCCTATTTGTAGCAATCGTCTCAGGCTGGCCGTAACCCGGCATCGTGAGCATAGGTTTCGTAATCACATTGTTCCGATCCAGCTTGCGGATGGCTTCGTTGATCTTGTGGCGGTCGAGGCCCGAGGAGCATCGACCGGACTCGAGATGAATGACCACGCCCGAGGCCGTTGCATATTTGCCCTTGCAGAAGGGGCATGCCATAGAGGAGTGGGTCTTGGAGTGCATGTGCTGCAGTGAGGAGGATCAATTAGCCACGAAGCGAAGGTGACGGGACGCCAGTGGGCGGTTGTACTGTACCTGCATTAGGTTGTGCTCGCTGATGAACATGCGCTCGCACGGGATGCAATAGGGATGGCCGGCAGCGCTTGAATAATGCTGGTGACGAGAATGTTGCGACAAGAAGCTGCGGTCGCAGACTTCGCATTCCCATTCGGGTTCATATTGGTATTGGTGGTTTGCACTGTTGTCGAGATGTTGCTGGTACCCGTTATCCCCTAAGCTGTGAGCTGCGTTGCGTGGTCCGAGCGTCTTCTTAACCGAGCCAACGAGATATGCGCATTTTGGGCCTCAGGGAGGTGTGCCTAAGCTTCAGCGATATAGTCGCTAAAGTTACAGCGCTCGATCGCTAAATTATAGGGCATTTCAGGGAGCTATTTTGATGTTCTTCGCTTACTAATCCATGTCTTGGCGGCAACGCTGGTCACAGCTTAGGGGATAGGTGTTGAACCAACGATCGCACGGGTCGCAGTGAGGCATCTCGAGGCGGATTTGGGCTTGCTCAACAGCCAGCTATGTCGAGATGGTTGCGGTGCTCAAATGATTTATGGTAATGGTTAATGGAGGTTGGAGGTTGGGGATGGAGACACGCTGGCATAAGCAAGGGTCCTCCGTTTGTACTGTATTGAAAAGCATGCCCAAAAGCAGCGTCAGAGCACTTTAGGTTTATGTAAGCCATCCGTGCATTTTCCTTCAATCAATTCACTTTCTTGCTGCCACAAACTACAATTCCTTCTGATAACAGCTCAATAGGAAGTCTTGGCTATTCTTTTGCTTTTAGTGTTACAGCTCTAAATTGCCTGAAAAGGGGTGGAGTTGAGGTGGATCCCGTGACGAGAACCGCGTTATTTCCACCATATTAGCGTCTTGTCTATCTATTTAACAGAGATCTAGATATCTTTCTCAAAGTGTAATATACTTATTTGCTTTTCCCCTTGCTCTAAAAGCTCCATCAATTGCGATCTACAAGTCTCCATTTGCCTCGTGACACAACGTTGAAACGCGGGGTCATAGTACCTTCCTTGATCTTCTCGATTTACCTTCTTCTGCTAATGATCATAGACTCACTCTTCTGGTGATAGCGAAGCTGAAAGTCATGCTCGTGTGTTGAATACTTTTTCTTGGTTCTAGAAATCACAATAATCCAATCGATCCAAGTTCCGTTTCTCTGTCCTCAAATTCCAAAAGAATTATCTGAAATGAACCGCATATTTTGTTTTTGCTTTGCCAAAGCTTTTTCCATCGTCTATTGCACCTTTAGAAGTTTCATAGCATACTTTGTCGCCAGAAGTTTCTAGGTCTCACAATACAACAATGCCCGACCCCAAGGACGCTGGCCGCACAAAGATTTCTAAGTCAACCACTTCTCGAAATAACTTTCGAATCACTCAAGTATCGGTTATGGCCTTTTCCAATTGAGCTCGATTAGCTGTGATCAAATTGCCTTTCTTCAATCGAAGTGCTAGGACTCGATGTTCGAGATCTTTGGAGCCTGGGTGCTTCAGGCCAGAAATAGCAGCTGGACGGTGTATATATGAGCTTCCAGCCCACTTCTATTGACCGTCAATCGCACTCGTGTTCATTCAAAAGCTTGTCGTAGAGTTTTCGCCCTATTCTTAGGCGCCCACTACCTTGCTCCCCACCAAACAGCATCTTATTTGCCCCTCTTATCACTACGAGAAAATAACATCTACCTTCCACCATGGATCAGCTAGCTGGCTTCCGACTAGAAACGCCTGATAGTTTCTACTTTCTCCCCTTTCTGGGTTTGAACCGTCAGCCAATTATTCCAGAAACTATTCACAGAGTTGACCCCGCAATACTTCCAGACGTCCACTACAGCCATTTTCTCTCTTCTATCGATCTCGAAGGTACTCGAGGGGCCCTTAACGTCCCAAACGGTGATCCTGAGCCACCCCATGGTTCTGGAAAAAATATCAACCCTGAATTCGAAGACGAAGACGACATTTACTTTGATGCCCTCGAAGAGCAGATCAAACTAGAGGAAGACAACTATTTCGAAGCGGTTGAGATATACGAAGATCAATCCAAATTAGAAGAAGACGACGACTTTGCCGATTCCGTCGAGACACACGACGAGCAGGTCAAACTCGCGGAAGACAATTATTCAGACACCGTCCAGACGCAACTAGCCACCACAGTCCGACGCAACGATCCGCGTCTCACTCCACAAAATTTGACCAGATTGATAGCTACCATTGCCGCTGTTTATGGGGGTTTCAGACTCCCAGCAGCTTTGAGAACTTTCGCTGGCTGGATTGGGGATGTATTCAAGCGGTGTGGTGAATGGATTTGGGAGAAAATTAAGTGGTTTATTAAGGCGTTGGGTTGGATAGTGGGTGGTGTTTTTG
>QGMK01000161.1:0-38401 GCA_007825345.1 Lachnellula suecica | reverse complement strand
GACCCCCCCCACCTAATAGTGCAGCCTCAGGCATGTGCAAGCTGCAGCCAAATCCTGCGCAATTATTGCTTTGCACTATAGCCTTTAATTATAAACCTAATTGATGCAAAAAATACGCAAGTATCAATTTGTAATTGCAGAATTTTTCTTGGAAACTTTACATGGCGTTGTAGTGGAGAAGTTATTTTTTCTAAAATTTTAGTCCCAAATATTTTAGCTACGCCCTACTTTTCTTAAAATCCCGCACAAATTATAACTTTTCTCCCGGCGCTAGTATAAAAAAAGTAAATAGTACGCTTTTTACTCCTCCTTTAAATATAGGTATTAGATTAGAATATATTAATTTTATTTATTGTTTAAAGGCTATAATAGGGGGTGCAAAGCAAGGTATCAAATTGGTGTTTTCGGGTGGCGAGGACTGTAGCAACAACAGCCGAGGCGCGAGGGACGCCAGACAGGGCACGCACGGAGACGAAATCCTTGTTATAGAAGGTGTGAAGCAAGCTTAGAACAGGGTTCAAGTGTACGCGTCGGATCTATGCGGCAATAGAAATATCGGAGGCGGCAAGATATCTTTAAATGTTTAACATTCGGGTTTAAAGTTCTGGATTGATGATAAACCACTCCAAATGAGGCAGGTAATACGAATTCCACTGCATGTATGATACTATCAGGGATTTATTCCAGGGCGGGTTCCATGTAATAAAATACATGTTAATATTCGATTTAAGTATGAACGATATTTTAGCTCTAATTTCATAGAGTATAGAGTTTGATTTCACATGGCTATGTTCAAAGATAACAAATCCTGATTGTCTTTTGAAGCGATTTATTTTATTACCACGCACTTTCTTCTGGTAATGGGAACATGTCAAAGCATCAAGCAGTTTCATGGGAAGCTTGACTTCTTTTAATATCACGATAGTTGAGCCCTTGGCTCTAGCGGGGAGTCGCTGAAGCTTTAAAGATGAATGCCTTCTCTCATTGCCCCTCGATCTTACACGATCAACAATCAGAAGGAGCACATTTGTTTGAAATTTTTGTTCGCGTATGAAAAGTACTCTAGTTCAGAATCCAATAAGGATTATTTCCTCCAAAATTGTTGCTGTGGTACATTTTTCGGCGGCCCAATATCGAGACACCCCTTACTAGATAGCGTGTTATTCAGTAAAGTTCTGGTGTTTTCATAGGACGGATACGCACCTTCGTCAGAGTAACTTATATTAGAGGTTTTGAGGCCATCATCGGGTGAGATATCAGGGCCAACTGGAGTTTGGGAAACCTCATTGGCATCTGAGGCCTGGTGAGCATAGTTTAGCCCTATAGGAGTTAGAAGCCCTAAGACTTACCTGAATCGAAGTTGACGTCCCGAAGAAAGTTATCGCTGAAGTCGAAGGGCTCAATTTCAGGCAGAGGTCCAGAACTGTAGTCGTATGGAAGTGGAAGGGTCATTTCTTGGGCGGTCATAACTTTTGAAAGACCCCACATCATCCCACGGTTCAGATCGGTACTGCGAGGAAGGCTTTGCCCGATGGATGCTGAAGGTGGAGTTGAATCTTGTGGGAGAAGACTTTCATCCTCCACGCTATCGGTAGCATTCCACAGGACTTCATCGCAGGGAAGAGAAAATTGTGTATCGTGAGTCCCGGTTACCGTAGAGTGACCAAACATCGTGGCGAGGTTCACAGTTGGCCCATCCGCGGAAAGTTCCATGCCGGATTCTAGCTCTGAGGCAGGAAAGAGCTGGGCTACATCTTCAGCGCTTGAGCTGTGTGTATACTCCAGCAGTGATTGGAAAGAATGATGCTTTATGCCCGAGTATTGCGGAGAACAGTTGGATTCCAAAACTGCTACCTCTTCTTTGCGCCACTCTTCGGGTGTTTTGGTCATTTTTCGCCAGCTCTTTGGCGAAGCATTAAGTAAGGCTTGCTCCGCGGATCGAGAAAGCTGCAGGCCAAGGTGTGAGCTGAGGTAGACTATGAAGTGTGCCAGTGTCCGACAGAGATGCTCCTGCATTGCATCAAACAATGTCCAATTATTACGATATTCGTTGTCTTGGGTCTATAAGCGGTTTAGATAAATATCATATGGTGTGAAGAATACGCTCACCTCCATCGAAGGAAATGAAACAAACTTTGTGATCGGGCATGCAAAGCTAATCGCTGAGATTGTGCTGGATAGCAGGAAGAAGAGAATTCGGATGTCATTCTGCGAACTCATTGAAAGTGACAGTATTGAAAGTCTTTTATCAAAGAACTCCAAGGCACGATGCCCAGCCATAGCATAAAACTGCAGCAACTCGAAAGGCTCAAATGTATTCAAAGAGTTTGGATCCGAATCTATTATCGAATACAGGTACATAAAGCGTTGAAACTCTTCTGTCATTTCATCTCCAGCTACGGGTTTGATGAGATCAGAAAATCCAGAGGAAGTTAACGGGCCTCTTTTAAGTGGCTTGTAGGTTTCAAGATTGTTGAATAGCGAGACAAGATCGTTGACCAGGGTATCTTCGCTCCACTGGATTTCGGAACCGTGGTAGATGGTGGTTATCGTTGGCGCCAATTTCCAAGCCTTAGCTAATAGATGGGCTTCCGTGGACGGCGAAGGTAAAGCTGTCCAAAGAGTGAGCTCCGGAATGTGATAAGTCTGCGCTCTTTCCGGATGCCTGCTCACCATGTTCAAAGATGCTGACTCTGGTCAAGGGAGTTCTGATACAGTCTGAGAATTGCAACACCTTCCTTTCATGCATCTTCATCGCCCTTGAAGCTAAAACCAGACATGTGCTGCAAGGATTGTTCTGATCACACTTTGATATGTTAGACCTGAAAGCCCCAAAAAGAAAAAAAAGTCTCACCTTAATCTTCAAAAGGCGACATCTCAAACAAGCTCCGCGTTTACGAACCGCCGCGACTTCTACTCGACGATTTAGACCAAATTTTTTCCTTGAAGCTGCTTTCTTTGACTTTGAACCAATATAGAAACAGGACATTGACTCTTCGGGTACAGCCTTGCGACTCGGGGCACGAGATTTCGAAGCCATCACACACTGATCTTTGGGCTTTGAGGAGATAATTGAATCATTCAAAAGTATAGTATAAAAAGGGGGTTTTCCAAAGCTGTGGGACATAACCCGGATTATTTATACGTTGGAATTTGAGAACACCTTCATCGTCGTCACAGACGGCTGAAAACCACAGCCAATCAATCCCTTTTACCAGCAGCCTCTTTAGGTTCATACCGAATTACCACATTGGGAGTAGCAGCTGCATTGATTCGCGACAGAAACGCCACCGCCACAGCCACAGTTATTGGGACGGCTCGCGGTGGGCCAAAAAAACTCATTCTTGCGGAATCAAATGATAATACAAAGCACTTTTGAAACTTCCACAATTTGTGAAACGTTTAAAAAGGCGTAGTATTTCAGTCGTTACATAAAAGGAAACCCATTTCTGAGTAGTAGAAACCGTAACTAGTATCGCTCCTTCTGTCCACTGCGTGGACCGCATGCTATAGCTAAACTTTTGGTGACAAAAATTATGAGTGATTTTAGCCGTTAGGTGTTCAATCTTATCAATTTCTAACCGGATTCTTGAAATTCTGAGATACCAGCCTATCGTTTGCTTTTCACTCCCAGCTACACGGCGCCTCGGCAAAGCCGGTGCTGTAACCCCACCTTCATCAAACCCACCAACTATCTTCCTAAGAGACCCATTTCTGTGCTACCATATTTTCAACTATGAACAACGGTGCTCTTCGAAGTGTGCTTTCCATTGTCAAGTGTAACACATAGTTGTGCCAGAAGCCACGACCTGACTCCAAGCCAAGCCTGCACGTGGGGCTTTGGGCAGGAGCGATGGTAAGACACTTGGCTGAGCGTGATCGCCCACTTCTGCGCCAGCCAGGATAGTTTCTTCAGCAGTTTTCCGTCTTCGTACATCAGTCCTCTTTCCTGCATTCACCTTCGCGTTGTTATTTATTCATCTGTTTCCATTCCGTACATACATAAGATTACATATCGTCTTGACGCGCGACCTAAAAATCCCTCATAAAACACAGTACTCTAGGCCGTTCAAAATGCCGAGCAAAGGTATCCACTGTTACTCCTATGTTGCTGTCGCAGGATGCCAAATCGAGTTTTCTGTCCCAAAACAAACGATTTGCAAGGACCAGCTTCATATCTTTGGCAACGATCACTTGGAGATCGACAAACACAACATCGAAGGCGCCTTCAACTTCTCTGGGGCCTTCTCCTTCAAAGTCACTCAAAACGGGAATCAGATTGCTTTTGAGAGCATCGAGGTGAATGTAGTCACAGGAAACCTCGAAGGCGGAAATTTGAGGTCGATGGAGAATCAGCGTTCTGTCGTGACAAACGATGTTATCGTCACCTATGGCTTCTACGATGCGGGGCCTGGTGTAGCAGGGCTCCCGAAGACCGATCGAGTCTGGGTTACTGTCACACCCAATTTCTCGGGATGGATGGGGCAAATAGCACCTCCGGGCTCAGCGCAGGCCTCGAAACCGTTCTCAAAAATGTTCCTACCAGCGGCACACGATATCGGTATGAACAGCATGCAATCTTCGGACGCACTGCTTCAAAGTAGCGCTCTCGTCGATGTGCTGTCAAGTGTCGACCCTGTCTTTGCAAAAATTGCCGGCATGATGACCCATGATGCCGCGATTGCTATTGCACCAAATATCATCCGCGGTCTCGCAATCACTCAGAAGGATACACTTTCAACAATCCTCGGTATTGGAGCAAGATATTTTGAGTTTCGTCCAGCATACCTCCACAACGCAATACGCCCCACTCACCCAATTCCAGATGTTCTGTACTTCTCCCATTCTGCTATCCCGGGCATGCGGTATGATGAGTTCCTGCACGATATTGTGGTGTTCCTTATGCAGCATACTGAAGAGATAATTATGGTGCAACTGCGATGGGATGGTGTGCCCGCAGAATGTGCGAGGCCATCCGACGAAGACATGGCAAATTACCTCAACACCGCCCTCGCAGCCTCAAATGGCACCATTATTGCCGGTTCAGAGGATGACATGCTACACTCAACTATCACCGAACTCCGCGATCAGCACAAACGTCTCATTCTGTTCGCAAACAGTGATTCTTTCTCTACTTACACCGACGCTGGCAACGCTACCATAAACGGCGATACAATCATTGCCGAGTTCAACACTCTGACTCCGGAAAAGCAGGCGGGGAAGCCTTTCACAAATCTGCAATGCCAGGCGACCGCGACTAATATTCCGGAAGTTGTGGCGTACAGCGTGTTGGCGGCAAATGCCAGTAGTAGCTGCTTGTTAGCGACGAAGCCGATGTGTGACAGCAAGACTTTGCCATGGATCCAAGCAAATGCAGGCCGCTTGGATCCGAATCAGTTGGTAGTTGTTATGAATGATTTCGTTGATGGTGCGACGGCTGATGTGTGTATTGAGTGGAGTCGAAAGAGGCTGGAGTAGAGAGAAGGTGATTCTAGTACTTTGTAAGCCAAACTTTCCGGTGGGCTGTCCATAATTTGGTTCTGCAAGCAAATTGATTCATCATTCAAACTTTTGATACATGTTGGTGACCCGTCCTATTTCTAGGAACGACCGCGAACTTTTGGTTGGCTGTTGAACTTTCGAGCAGTGGAGGTTTGGATTGGTGCAGGTTTACGAGTTGTGGACAGCCCCCATTCTTTCCGTAAGCCCTAAATTTGCTGAGGAATATTGGCGCAGTCTATGTTACTTAACTTCTTGTAAATGTTCATTTTTTTTGGAAGTCAAACCAAAGTAATTCTAGCCGTCCTCATAATCGCTCTCCCATCCGTTCAATTGGATTCTGAAAATGGCACACGACCCCTCAAAAGCAGACTTCAGCCTCGCGGAGGGCCATGGCTACACCATGAACAGCAAGCACCTATCAGCCTGCCGTCTCAACCTCCAATACTACCTCTGGAAAGAAGCACTCGGCTTCAACATCCACCCCGCCATCACCCCCACACTCTCGCCCAACAGCGCCATCGCTGACGTTGCAACCGGCACCGCCGCCTGGCTTATCGACATCTCGCACTCCTTCCCAGACGCCCAGTTGGACGGATTTGATAAAGATCTTGCACAAGCTCCCCATGCAAAGTGGCTTCCGAAGAATGTTAAGATTCGGCACTGGGATGTTTTCGAGGATTTGCCGGAGGATTTGGTGGGGACATATGACTTTGTTCATGTGAGACTGCTGGTCCTTGTCATCGAACAAGAAAACCCGGCATCAGTACTCAGTAAACTACTCAAAATGCTCAAACCAGGCGGGTATCTGCAATGGGATGAACTAGACTGCGTCAACATGTCCATCAAAAAAGCGGACCCGTCCGTGCAAGCCCCAGCTCTCGAACAGCTGCTCAAAATGTCCTGGTCAGAGGGCAGGTACGACTGGACTTTGAAACTTCCGGAGTTCATGCGACAGGAAGGGTTTGTAGATGTGGGGATGGAGAAATTTGGGGATAGAGATGAGTTGATCAGGGCGTTTAATGAGCAGCATCTGCTTACAATGGAGGAGTTTGCTGCGAGTCTGATGAGGATGGGGAAGAAAGAGGCGGCGGGGATGTTTTACAGGGTTATTGGAGAGACGTATCAGGAGTCGACGAGGGGTGCTGCGTTGTGTATCCCGAGGATTGTTTGTGTTGGGATGAAACCGAGTTAGGGACCGAAAGTCGGCATTGTGAGGCCGTGGAGGCCTGTAATTCCACGAGAATTGGCGAGCCATCGCTGAAATACAGGCAGAGCCTGGCCACCGCATCAGCGAATTCGGGGACTGCGCACATGTGTACAAACAAACAAGGTCTGAGGATTTGATACTTCGCTGAATATTACACTATATATTTCATATACATTTTGATCATTAAAACATTAACATTAAATTATCCTGCTTTGGGCAGTCGATATCGGTTTTGCATCCACCATTTTCGTCCCATAACCATTTACATGACCTCAATCAGAGCTGGGCCGTACATGGTGGCAGCGGCAACAGCGGCGTTCGACGCGAAAGTGTTGTTAGCACCCTCAGTGACGGCACCTACAGTGAGACCACGAGCGAAGCCGGCATCGTACGGGAAGTCGGCAAAGAAGTAGGTCTTGCCTCCCTCAGCGTTGACGTTCATAATGGGGACGGTGACAGGCAGGTTCTGTCCAGAGATGTATGTGACGGAGGCGTTGTTGCCGGCAGGGAGGGTACCATTAATGGAGAAGAGCTGAGTGCTGTTCATGGCCTTGGGGGTAGTCTCAACAGTAAGCGCGGGGAAGGCAGTAAGACCGATAGTTTCGATGTTGGGGCATGAACCAGGGACGAGGAACATGCTGACAGCGGTGTAGGCGAATTGTGCCGTGGTAGCGGTCAACAATGGTGCGGAGGAAGCAACCTTCTTCTGTTGAGCTCTGTACCATCCAGTCTGCTCTCCCTCTTGGGCAATGATGGAACCAATGATCTGGACAAGACCAATCTCATCGCCGCCGTCAGTGGCGAAGGTGGTTTGAGCAACTGGCAAAACACCCAAGACAACCTCGGTGAAAGTCTCGGCAAGGGCGATGGCGGACATGTAGTCGCTGACTGGGAATTGGTATTGGCAAGGCTGGATGGTGGTCTGATTGGCGTTGGCGAGAACACCGTTGGCGGCAAGGACGTGGACTTGCTCTTGCTGCATAGAGAGTTAGCATGCTTCGAGTTCGAGTGATTTCTGGTAGAATAGACACCTACGTTAACCACAGCCTCCAATGTCTTGAGAGCATATTCCCCAGCGCCCTCGTAACCTGGAACTTTATTGGTGATGTTGGCGATCAGCTCAGAGAAGTATGCAGTCTCGAAGAGCTCGTTTGCAGCAATCAGCTGGAGAGTCTGAGTAGCACCCGCTGTGAGGGTTGTTGGCAGAGCACCGTTGGGGAGAGTTCCGCCAGCAAGCTTGTAGACCTCAGCCATGGCAGTGGCGTTCAAGTTGGGGAAGCCATTCGCGAGAGGGAAAGAGAATGGGGCGGCAGCGGCCAGAGAAGCAGCCGAGGAGGCGAGAGCGAGCTTGGAGAAATGCATCTTGTCGATTGGGTCTCGAGATTGAACAACTGACGGTAGTGATACTTAAGACGAGAGAAGTTGGTGAAGTGTGGCAGAGAATTGGGAGCGTGGCTTTATATAAACAAAGCTGCCCAAGCTTCCCGAGCTACCCTCGGGAAATCTCAGCAAGCTGGTAAGCTTTGCATCATTCCTATCAGACTAGCATTTTTACTCGAGTAATAATTTCAAAGAACGCCCATCCAGAGCCCGGATGAACCTTATCCGTCACCGCTTGCTATAACTGGGGATAGTGTGGGGAAAATCTTTCAGATGAGCCCACCACTAATGGACACTAATGCAGTCAGATATTGTAGTTCTAGTCAAAGGTTGTCAAAGCTGATCTCCCGGAGCTCCGGTATTTGTCAAATTGGGGGAAGTGCCTCAACACGTGCACAGATCGCCAAATGGGGAATCAATAAACAGGACTAAGTATGACGACATGACTTCCCCGCTATACTGGACTTACTTCGAAAAAGGAAGGTTTTGGGCTTGGAACTTTTCGAAGAAAGATCATTAAGTCCGAATGGTCGGCTAAAGTCATTGAAGCTTTAATACCATGAAATGTGTGAAGAAAAGGGGAGGAGGCGGTACAAATTTGGCGCGCGCATCTCAAAGACCCACGAGGTCGGTCTCCGGAGAAAACCCACCGAACAATTGAGGTTCAGTAATCAGCACTACTATAGGTTAAATTGTAGGGCCCCCTGAGACTCAACACCTGTACGCGGTGGGGGCTACGAACCTGCAGCACTATTGTGTTTGCAGAGCCAAGATTGAGCACGCCGATAGAAAGTCAAAGAGCTGTCTGCTTGGAGGAGTACAGGCCACAGTTTACTCGACAGATAATCATGCGGTTAGCGGAGGCCTCGAGGCCAGCAGATGCGAATGCAGATCAACGTGGACGAATGCGGAGGCCTCGAAGCTTCCAGGAAAGTTTTAGAGGGAGGATACAACGTGCGATATTAGAGATTAGGGAGTGTGCAAGACTATAGCTTCCAATTGTCACCTTCCTTGTGTGAGCTCTATATCGAAAGCAGCTTTTGTGTGGGGGAAGGTTTTTAATGATCTTTTTCCTTCCTACTATAATACCGGTTGGCACACTGCGCTGCTGGGAGGATTATAGGGCAAATATCAATAGGAGGCTCCCTGCTTAAAGATAACAGTATATTTATTTCTCTCGTGTGTCTTATATAGCTCATAAGGCTCGGTCTAGACAATAAACTCGACTAAAGAAGAAGAAGAAGAAGAAGTAGGTTAAATTGTAGTTTAATTTGAAGTCGACTTGAAAAAAAAGTGGAAATCGCAGCCTTTGGAATACGAGTGCACATGATGTAGAGGTTGTTAGAAATGGAGAAGTGATATTATTGTAAGGCATCTCTTTACTACTTAGTTTATGTGGCAAGTCACGTTCCTCGAAATTTGTGTTTCACGAATGAGGTGAAGGATCTCGAACTCAAATTATTTGCATCATCGACTCTCAAACCCCCGCCAAAATACACTAGTGTTACCAGCCTGAAAATATAGCGATGTGCTCGCTGAAACCTCCTAAAAATTAGCGACCCAAACCACTAAGTCCAGAACTGCGACCTTAATTTTGGCGACATATGGATGGGATGAACGATACGTTGCTCTTTATACTACAACCCATCAGCTCCGCCTTTAAGCCTCTACGTAACCATTTTGTTTGCATAGCTCTTCCAAGAACTCATGCCTCTCAACCGCATCCTCAAAACTGCAGTTGATCTCCCCCTTCGCTAAACCCCTATAAACCCTTCCCACATTCCTCGCTGCATATCCCCCAAACGCAGCTTCAGGCGCCTCAATATCCAACTCATCCCTTGCAACCTCAATCTCCTCCGCCGTATCCTTTGCGAAATTATGAAGCTCGATTTTCATATCCGGATAACCAACTTGAAGAAACGGCCCAGAAGCAGTCACGCGAATTTCGCCAGTCTCCCCGTAGATCCTCCAATCCAGACCAGGCGTACCCTTAAACGGAGCTCCTCCCCGAAGATTCAGAGAGAACGGGATGCCACTTGAAAGCGTGCCCTGGACGAAAATGGTATCGTCCGAGGTCTTCGGCACACCCCGCTCAACCACCTTCCCCTCCCCATCAACCAAGTCAATTTTCTGCCGCCTATTCTCCAGCAATCCATTTGAAGACTGGAATCCATACCCAAGAACGTACTGGAAGTAGTCTATCGTATGTCCGAAATGAATCGTCACTATGTTTCCACCCACTTCTTTGTCTCCGAAATACTTGATTTCCTTGGGGGCAGTCTTGCCGCCATTGCTCGCTTGCGCAGACAATGTTGAGTTTAGAACTTTGCCAATTGCACCACTTTCGATCAGACTCTTGAGTTTGTTGACCAAAGGAGATTGTCGGGCTTGAAGTCCAACGATGGCGGTTTTGACATTGTTTTCTTTCTTGAGCTTCAAGAGCTCCCGGGCTTCGGCAACGGACTTTCCAAGTGGCCATTCAACGTAGAAATTTTTGCCGGCTTTCAAAGATGAAGAGATGGTAGCCAAATGGCGATCAACTCGCACAGAGCACACGACGAGGTCGACATTTGGGTCTTTGGCGACGCCTGGATGATGTCAGTCGCATGAGCTGTTTGTGGGGTTAAGGGCAGTACCTTCGGGGTCTCCGTAAGCTTTTGTAGAAGGCGAGAGGCTGTAGAGTTTGATGGCAGCCTCTGAGGATTTGACAGATGAGTTGCAAACAGCTACAATCTCGTAATCGCTGCTGTCTTTCAAAAAGGGAAGGTGAGCTCCTCGCGCCCATCCGGCTGTCGCTGACAAGCCAATAAATCCGATCTTAATTAGTGCCATAGTAAATTACAAAATATGACAAAATGAGAACTCGTTGAGGTAGCAGATTGTCTGAGAGATTCCCGGCAGTCAAATATTCCTATAGTATGCCGGCTGATGCAATTGTGGCGTGGTGGGGTATATAGCGTAATTATAGCGGGGCTGCACTTGAACATCATGTCTACAATATTGAAAAGCCTACTTATATCTCTGCCTCTCCTTACTTAGGTTGCTTTCAGAAGTCTTTCAATACTGTTCATATTAAGTGTTCATCATAAGAAGCTTCACTAGCTGAGGGGAAGTGAGGATGCTGGTCACGTGGTGTGATGCAATATTTACGAAGAGGCATCTGAGCTGTTGTGTTTTGGGAGGATTTACCTATCTCAATCAACTTCCTATACTATCAATAATGAGGTAGGGTGCGAGACTCCCGGCAATCTGGAGGGTTATGTTTTCAGGATGCACAGAACCTACAAAGTCTTGTAACTCTGGCACATGGAGACATAAACTCTGATTGGGCTCAAGCAAAAACTCTTCGCGGAGATTTAAGACTATATTTTATTATTAAGGATAGTGATTGTTCAAATGCCGACGCTATGCAAAAACCAAGAAACAAAATAACAAACCAGCCATACAAATGCCCGAGACTCCAAATTTCCCAACCCCTGTGACCCCTACCATCAGGAAACACCTCGATAGTTCAATCCATCGGAAGTTAACAGCTTGGTAGCTCATAGCTTAGGAGAAAGCCAGATGTAGCTTCTTGGTCCTTGGTAAGCGTGAACGCCTCGTTCGCCTTGACCGTGACACTATCCGCAATCGAAAACATAAATGCCAGGTTCCTCCCCCAACCGGGCAACCCACACTATTGATGACAGTCTCAGAGCCTCCCCAGCTTCCGAACACACCAGTTCCCAAGGCGGCACTTGGAGTGCTGCCAGTATAAAACGTATTCCAGCTCCAAAAGTCCTGGTTCGTGATACTCTGAGGTGAATCCGCAAAGACGGTTCTGACATCCACCTGAGTCGGGTCATCCGCGTGCATTTCTACATCGCGCCGCCGAGAGTAAAGAAGACTTGGCAGGTGGTCGCTCCTGCGGGAATGTTGTCGAAGGATAAGATCGTGTTGGTGCGGTTTACGATGTTTCCATTTACATCGACAAGTTGCGAGACCTGGAAGAAGTCGTGATTGGTGGGAACGGTGTCGGTAGGGAACCCTTCCGCAATAAAACTGAAGGCATCTGGAGCTTTGGTAGAAATGCAAGCGGAAGCACGTTGTACCACTGCTGGGCGAGCCATTTCTGGGTGCTCTTCTGCCACTGTTGGGGCCGCAGTTGAGAGACCCAAGAGGGAGAGCGCAATGATGGGGGTTGAGAAATGCATGATGATTTTGCTGAAGTTGGCTGGGAATATGAAGTGGAGTCGAGTGTTTTTTTTTTAGAATTATTGATGTTGGGAATAGTAAATTAATGCTGATTTGTAGTGTTTGAGAGTGTAATGTGATAATGTGGAGGCAAGAATGACAGCAAACGGCTGGCAAGTTCCTCGCTACGATGACCTTCGCTATTCTGCCTTGCAATCCGTAATGGACGTAATTCTCACTGACATGAGGCTTAACTCTGCGTGCAACTTTATTACGCTCAGAACTTGAGAAAGAACCCTCGAAACGTAAAATTCAAAAGGCTGGGGTATTGGTTCCCGAAATACATCCAAAGAACGACCGGCGCTGTAGTTCGTTGAGTAGGGGCATCAGCCTCCTACAAAGCTTGTAGTCCCAAGCAGTGTCTTTCCCCGTAAACCCTCTCCAATACGTGTCCAACTATCCCAGTCCCATCTAAATACGGGCTGTTAGCATTCGCGATGGGTGGGGCGGAGCTGGGCCGCCGGTGACCGCAACCAATCAAGATATCTCTTAAAATTTTATGATTGGATTTCGAGAGTGGTTTCGAAGTACCAGATGAGGAATATTACGCTGGTAATGAAGAGGCTCAGGCGGCGTGGAGACGTGCTGATGAGAGCATCTAGTGAGACGGACCAACAGTATAACGTTCCGTTAGATCTCGTACCTGGAGGCTTATACGCGAATTTACGCTCTGACAATTTTGGTGGTGGGCAGAATCACTTGAGTCCAGTGAAAGAGATGGTCAATTATGTAGACGGGAAGTGTTTTGATAATAAGTGGTAGATAATGTTAAAAGTATCGAACATCAATAGTGCATGCTTCAGTTCGATGTAGCCCCTATAAATTATAGTTACAGGGCATATACGCTAACCTTCAAGGGAAGTACGCCTGAGGTATCGCTAATTTACAGCGCATTTTTCATGCCCGACCACGGCCTTTCTTTATAAACTCCAAAAAGATTTAATGGAGGGAATGACCAATGAGATCAAGTAGGATAGATTTTAAGCTACCCAAACTGGAATAAAATCATTGAGTTTGCTTGAAATCTCAAGAGAGTCAAAGAAATATGCAAATGGGAAGATTGAACCCGCTGCAAATTTAGCCACAAGGCTGTTCGTAGACCTATCGAGGGGGAGTTGGTCTACAAGTTCTCCTTAATACCTCGAGGCCTCTATAAACTTTATCTCCGAGTCTATATAAATTGGATCTCATGGACTGTACGGTATCTCATCGAACCATTAATTCCTGGAGGTAACGTAACTAAATCCTTAAGACAAAGCCAGCCAGCAATGCATTGCAATTGCAGTCCTTTCTAGGGGTTTCAACTCAGAAACTTCAACGTTTTTATCGACTCCCTTCATATGGTCTCTTTCTCAGCGAAAATATCTTTCGGCATCGCGCCCTCAGTCACCTGATTTGGTGGAGTACAGGATTATTGCTTTCGCATGAGGGATTTGCGGCTTGTTCGGGCGAATCGAATTGGTCTTCGTAAGATACCTAATCTGGGCCGATAGGCAGAACTGCGCCGGAGTCGTGCTGGGTAGGAAGTTGTAAGACGTGAAGTCTACATCGTGGATGCCCAAACAAGCTTAGCTTCTGATGCGCTGACAGGGGTAATGATGCGTGAGGCAGTGTCAAATCCAAGAGCACAACATGTGGAAGCTTGTATCCAGTCGTATCACTGATTTGTTTTTGAGTCCCAGATCATCTCATTCCTCTTAAGCCGAAAAAGGTATTCTTGATGCTTCAAAGGGCCATGGGGGGGCACATAAGAGAGCCCATCCGACCTCGAGGGGCTCTCATATTCTCTCCCAACATTCCATCATTCCCGTGCTACAAGTATCTTCCACACAGAAAATATGAGCGTACTTGTTAAACTCATTGGTGCGGGCATTGGTCTAGCATCTGAAGCCTACAAAGCCAACAAATCCCCGGCAAACAGCGAAAGCAACCACAACGCGACCTCTCAACCTCAAGATATCCCATACAAAACACCCCCACAATACGCCGAAGTCACCAATGATCAAGCCAGGGAGCTGATCTCAAATGGTCAAGCTGTTCCAGTGGACTTCAAGGAGGCAGAGAAAGTAAGACAGCATGGGCTCAACTCGGCATTTGAGGAAGACGATGAAGAGATATGGGCACTCGATGAAGCAGCAAGCCCAGATGACGCGGATCTAGAGAACGAAAGTTCCGCTACAGATGATGTTCTGAGAAACTTCCCGTCAACAAATCCAACCGCTCCAAAACGACTGCCCTGTCCCGTCATCATACCGCAGCGGAGACCAAAAGACAAGCAGCGTGGTTTCGTGAGAGCTTATGCCCCTGTCTTGGCGGATTGTGGCATCGATCAACAAGCGTTTCTATCCTTCTTGAAGGCTTTCCATCAAGGCAGTCAAGCAGATCCATGGCTCAACGTTGTGAATGCCGCAGCTAAAATTGCTGGAGTGGTTCCGAGTGTCACAGCCATGGCAGTATCCATGGCGGTACAGGTCCTTGTTGGCGCCACAATGGAAATTCAAAGACGAACTAAGTGAGTCGTACTCAACACCGGAGTAGAACCTCATTCCTAATCAGTTTCTAGATCCAATACGTTCCTCGACAAGATGAACGAAGAATTATTCAAGCCGCGTGGTCTTTACTGCTTGATCATGACCTTTAAGCCAGAGTCCAGCCAAATTTATGGCCCAGTCAACCTCTTGCAATCTATCAATACTGCTTCTTCATCGGGCTGGAGCAAAAAGCTGCGAGTCTTTTCTGGGAAAACTCACGGTGAAATGCAGATGCCCGAGTCAGCGCCTCTGATCTTTCCAGCCCTCGACTCCATCGTATACGACAATACCGAAGAGGGGTTTAAGAAGCAAATCAAAATGAAAAAGAGCGGAAAGTTCGTCGCAGATTACTTCGATCGCAGAGCACAAGCAGAATATGCCACTGAGAATCCTGGTAGCTCCTTGAAGGTCAACTCCAAGTTTAATAGCAGATACGCCGATCCCAATAGTGCTGCTAACAGCGGGAGCTTGATATCTTTGGTGACGGGAGGTGCGATTGACACGCGAAAGGCCTCGAACTTTTTTGAGTTGAGGAGGAATATGTCGAGTAGGAACCAAGAGTCTGATGGCGGTAAAAGGCAAGGTCTTGAAGGATTTCTGGGCGGTATTGGGAGAGGACGAGGACGTGGCGGCTTGCCAGGTAACGGTGCTCTGCCCTTGGGTCTGGGAAGGGGACGCCCAAAATGTGGGCACCCATTGAAGAAGATTCTTCGCAAGGTACAGCTTTCTTAAACACATTGACAACCCCAAAATTCGCGCTAAGTTTTGGTAGGACGTTCTCTACATGATGATTGTCAATTTGCCTACAGATGAAGAGATGCAGGCGGGAGTACAAGCAGTGGCAAATCAGGATGGACTATAAGAAAAGATTGTAATGGGCAGGGCCCCTGTTCTAAGTCATGTGCTCGAACATCACATGATACGTCCACATGACTATCCAATAAAACCTTCCCCTTAATTATACCACTCTGGATATACGGCTACATAGTCAAGTCTATACTTATGCTAGCCTGTGAAGATAGGCTTTAAGAAAAAAGTATAAATTGATCTCTGGACATTGCTACAAATCTCTTGTGCTGAATATATATACATTTTTGATCCACAAACAGATTCTCAAACAAAGAAACTCAGATCTCAGACTCTATCCACACTCTATTGCATCCTAAGAAGGAGGAGCAGTGCCATTCCCGGGAGCAGTGCCATTCCCGGGAGCAGTGCCATTGTCACCTCCAACACCTCCTGTGGAGCTGGATGTAGTAGCATGTCCACCATCAGCCTGAAGGACAGCAGCCACGGCATAATAAGAGGAGTCAGATTGATCAGCAGTGACGTTGATACCGATTTGGATCCAAGCAAGCAGTCCATCCGTGATATCATCACCAAGGTAAAGGTACTCTGGGAAAGGATCATAGTCGTTCTCGGCTTGGACGATGGACCACATATCATCAGCGTTGCTAGTGATGGCTTGGGTGTTGGTGCTGTACGGGTAGGTAGCCTCGGCAGCGCTACGGAGCTCTTCGTTGTAGAACAGTTGTCCGATATGCGATACGGTTCCGCCCTGGATAGTGCCGTTCTCCATCACGGTCACATTGGCATGTGACAGAAGATGAGTGTGGGTTGCACGTCCATCGTAATGACCTGGGAAGATGGTCTCGAAAGAGGCGACTCCGTCTTCGTCGGTGACTTGGATTCCGCGTAGGAAAGTAGAGTCCCATCCGCCATCGTTTCCGGTCGCAACAACACCACTGTAGAGACCAGTAGCATTGCAATTCCAGATATCTACGTATACGTCTTCAACCGGAAGGCACGTGTTGATATCTAGATATTGAACTTCAAGGTACATCGGGATACCAGCCTGTCCTTCCGTGACGTTCTTGCGAATGGACTCGCCGGTGACATAGTAAGGACCGTCTGTGTTCTCAGGGGTAAGAATGCAGGAGGTGTTGGCAGAGAAAATGGTCTCCTCTGCAGTCGCGGTGGTGTAGCCGAGCGCAGTTTGGTTGTGGTTGATAGCCTCGAAGATCTCGAGGGTGGCGAGATCACGACGATACTTCTTGGGCTCTGTGGCTGTGTTAGTCAATTGCTTCAGCCTTGTATTCTGCTTTGAACTTACTGGACTGAATGTTGCGCTTCTGGCGAATTTCCCGGGCAACTTCTGCTCGGCGAGCAACAGATCTGGCGTTCACGTCTCGGGCCTTCAGAGAGCTGGAGCAACCGTCGAGAGATCTCTTGGCTGCTGAGGCCATCTGATCACGAGACATGGTGCTCACCAGGGTGAGCGAACACATTGGCAAGGCAGGCTGCGGCAAGTGCGATCTTGGAAATGTAAACCATGATTGCGAAGGGTTGATTTGAAAAATAACGATTGCGATATGAGAGAAGGAAATAAAGAGACAACAGAAGAGATGATCGATGAGAGAGAGAATAGGGATGAAGATAAGAAATGTTCAGCGGATTGCGCTCGATCTATATACACTCATAGCTTCCCCAACTTTGAGGCGTTGGTCCATAGTGGGACAACTTTGGACGAAGATATTGCCAGCTCAAATTGTGCGGGTTCGAAACGTCTGAACTATCATTGGTTCAATTAGATTGTGAAAACATGCAATGCCCACTTCTGCCCACATTTTTGCCCTGCCCGTGTCGAAGCCTTGAAAAGTACCCGGTGGGCTGATGAATCTGTGGGGAGATTTTTGAGAGATCCCCGCTGCGGCTGCTATTTTGGAGGTTATCTCTCGGGAATTATAGAAGAACTGGCCAATCAGTAGTCTGGCTGATTAGATGACCAACAGACGCGCAACGTGGTCCTGGATGAAACAGGTAACTTCGCAGAGCCAAGATCACGCGTGTGGTGACCGCAGCCGTGAATGGTCAATACAGAGGCTTAGTCGCGGAAATTGGCATCGTACGCAAACAAGCTTGACGAAGCTCAAGTAAATGTTCTGTGCACAAACTTTGCCGAGTCGTCAGCATGGCGCTTGTTCGTTCTCGTGAGTCGTCGGGATGTGGGCGTTGGAGATGAAGATTCTGTTCACTTGACGCGTCTCGTTCTTGGCGTTCCACCAGGCACGTGATGACTTACCCCTATCACTTTGTGTTTTTCGCCTCGGTCTGCTGAAAGGTGAGGGGCTAGTCACAAGCCTTGAAAGGTAATTTAGATATGGAAGTGCCAAGGGAGTAGCTGATCCCCGCAGCTATTTTTGCAACGTGAAGTTTGAGGAAGATGTAAGATATCAAGAGGCTGCACCCCAAACGTCCACAGCTCACTTCCTATTCCTGCATCTTTGTATGGGAAGAAAGTTTACGCGCTTGGTTCTAGGTGTGGTAATTATTTTGATATTTTCTTTATGCTAGTGCGGCTTTTAGTAAAACACGATATTTATCGTGTTCCGTGCGTACCTAGGGGGGGATTCTTTTTGATGTTTCTCATCCCTTTCACAGTTGCATCTTTTGTCTTCAATGCTGCCTTCAAGTTCGTGGGGGGTATCATCCTTTCATTCTTTCGACGTCGCCGTCCTCTTGGAGAATCGCGGGGTCGCATGGTTTGTCGGCGTAGATCGGAGGTTTCGAGTGATGATGGTTGGTAAAATTGGTTGATGCCATGAAGTGGAGCAAAGCGGTAGACCACGGGGCTGTTCAAAGCGTGGGGTATATTAAGGTAGCGATGACTCAAGACTTTGCCAGATTTATCGCTATGTGACTTCGATTCTATTCCAAATCATGCCTCGCTTTCTTGAAGTGACGTGCAAGTATCCATGGCCGCCTAGGTTTGTTCCTCGTCACGCTCTTCCATCTCATAGGTCGGGGGGGCGGGCCCCACTCTCGCCTTCAACTTCAAGAGGCACCCTTTTTATATTTCTTTGCTATTAATCTCTTGCTTGGTTTTTTTCATCTTGCGCCCATCTAGCGTCAAGTCGCTCAGCGACTCCGTTAGACGGTCCGCTGCCGCTCGCCTGAGCCTGAGCCTAAGCCTGAGCCTGAAATCACATAGAAATATGGATTTTCTTATGTCATCACACGTGAAAACCCACACTTTCACGTGTTGAGAAGTTGTCAATATGGGTTTTCGAAGAAGAAAAAAACCTCGGGTAGGTTCCTTACAACTAAGTTGAAGGCATTTGGAAACTTATCCCCTCCAACTTTATATTGATCAGGCAATCCATCTTCGGATTCTTCACAACTCGTTGTTCTTGCTTGGAAAGTGGACTGGGTGGACGTTTGGTGGGGTCCATAAAAGCTTGATCCTTACTGCCCCGCATATGTACTCTGTATCTGCGGGGTTATGCGGAAATTAACGCCCGAAATGGCAATTATGAAGTGTATTTCAAATGTGAACTGTACTTCCCTTTATATTCTGCTGTGATCCTGCATGCTTTTCACTCGGTATCGTCGATCAACTTCGGAAATCTGAGACCGACAGCCTCAATGGCCGGGCTTGGGAGGTTCGCGTTAATTCTTGGGGGTTTGCTTTCAGTAGTAGCTGCTCAAAATGGAGCGCTCACGAATGACTCTCTTCCGGTCGTGGACTTGGGATATGCCATCCACCAAGCATCAATATCGATAGTTAGTGTTCTGGGACGAACTTAACTTCACTGAGCTAATATCTTGAGTCAAACCAAAGCAACACTTACTACAACTTCAGCAATATTCGATACGCCGCCCCTCCATTGGGAAATCTAAGGTTCAACGCCACGCTGCCTCCGCTAGATAATCGAACGGCGGGCATTCAAGACGGATCGTACGGAAATATCTGCCCACAAGCCTTTGCCAGCTGGCAGATCGGTGACTTATCTCTCAACCCGGGGGCAAGTAACGAGAATGAAGATTGTTTGTTCCTAGACGTTGTGGTTCCAGAAAATGTCTATGCCCAGAACAAAGCCGTTCCGGTGATAGTGTGGATTCATGGCGGTGGATATACGCTTGGAAGCAAATATGCAGCTGGAAATCCGACAGGTCTCTTGGATCAGAGCTTAGATGCTGCATCTGGAGGTCAAATCTGGGTCGGGATTAATTATCGTGTAAGCCTCAGATATCTCAGGTCGCTTCGTATTTTCTAAAGCATTGCAGCTCGGTGCCTTTGGTTGGCTGAATGGAGAGACCTTCTCCAAATCCGGTACACCAAACGTGGGGTTGTATGATCAGCGTATGGCTCTCGAATGGGTTCAAAAGAATATCCATCTCTTTGGTGGCGATGCTAGCAGAGTCACTGCCATGGGAGAATCAGCTGGTGGAGGCTCAATTCTTCACCAAGTCACAGCTTACGGTGGCAGAAAGGCCCCTTTCAACCAAGCTATCATGCAAAGTCCAGCATTCATTCCGAATCCGCTGAAAAGTCAAAGTGACAGTGCGTTTCGGAAGTTTTTGACTGCCGCAAATGTTAGTACGTTGGAAGAAGCGAGGATGTTGGATACTAGCGTACTACAATTGGCAAGCAAAATTGCTCAAGGAAAAGCTTTTTACGGGACGTTCACCTTTGGCCCAATGCCAGATGGAGATTTCGTTCCAGACCTACCTGGAAAACTACTTTTAGACGGGAAATTCGACCAAAACCTCACCATTCTTGCAGCACACAACTCCAATGAAGCTGGTCACTACACCCCGCCTACCGCTACATACTCGGATAACTTCACGACCTACATACAACTCTATTTCCCCGCCATATCCCCAGAAACCCTCACCTACCTAGCGGAAACGCTCTATCCACCCATCTTCGACGGCAGTCAGCCGTACACCACACCTTTCGATCGCCTCAATCTCGCAATTTCGCATTTCACATTCGTCTGCTCGACATCCTGGCTCGGCCATGCATTTAACTGTGCCATATATAACTACCTCTTCTCCGTAGCGCCCGGAAACCATACGCAAGATGTGCCGTACACATTTTTCAACGGGGCCATTGCCAGTGTGAAGAATGATACGGTGGCTGTTATGATGCAGCGATATCTTGCTGGGTTTGTAGAGAACGGGGATCCGAACAGAGAGGGTGTGCCAGATTGGGGGACGTTTGGAGGTGATAGTCGGGTAATGAACTTTAATCAAACGTTTGTAGACATCGAGGTTGATGAGCAGGCGGTTGGAGAGAGATGTGGATGGTGGCAGAAGGCTTTGTATGGAGACGACTTTTGAGTTGGAAAAATGAAGATATTTTGAACGGGCGGCGGCTTCATCTTCATCCTGCGAACAGAATCAAACTCCAGGTCTGGAGTTCATTCGAAGAATATATTCCTTGGTAAGAGTAGCAAATATGATGGTAAGTTACATGTAAAGTTATCTCATGAACACTTCAGTCCTCCATACCTTTGCTCAACACCTCATGCTCCTTCCTGAGAATATCCGGATCATACTCTTCGAACCAAAACGCCCAAGTACTCTGCGAATTGATAAATTCATTGTCTCGAGAACTCTGCAGCCCAACATGCTGCACCAGCTGCGGCCTCAGTGCAAGTCTCTGCTTCCCCCGTGCATCCGAATAATCCTCAATGATCGTGTCCGTCTGACCCCTACCCCTCTCACTCAAATATGCGCCAAGTTCCAGAACCTGACCTCGTGGAAACACCAACGCTTGGGTACAACATCCATGTTTGTTCATTTTGAAGACCCCGTTGGACGGGTACAACGAATTTTTCCCCACCATGAAAACCAAAGCGATAAAAGCGGGAATGGTGACTAAACACATGACCCCAATGGCCCAATTGTCCAAATGCCGCCTTGAGCTTGGGACGCAGCAGCGAATAGTGAGTAACGAAGTGTACCCCAGGACCGCCACCGCCGAAAATATCCAGGCCATATGCCGGTACATGAAATCCGTACTCTGCCACTCAATGGCCGTTTCGGTGTAGAACAGTCGCAGGTAGACCCAGTTCCAGAATTCTCCTCCTTTACCAGCGCCTTTCTCGATTCTGCGAAGTGCTTGTCGGGTCTTGGCCATCCATCCGTCTGCTAAAATAATATCGTCCTCGAAGATGGCAATGTACGGCGCGCCAGTCCTGTAGCAATAGTCGAGGGCGTATAGATAGTCACTGGTAGGTGTTAGCTGAAGTTCAAACTCATGCCATATCACTCACAAAACACCCTTGTCATAGAAGTCCCGCTTCTCCTCCAACTCCCGTAAGTGTCCCATAACATCTTCGCCCACATTGTAGCTCAAGGCTGCATCGATAGCATTGTTCAGCCAAGATTGATTCCAGCTTGGGTGAACCGTCGGATCAGTATTGGCGAACAAAACATACACGTAAAGGTTCCTCCTCTCCTCATTGGCCAACCCTTCTAGCATTGATCCAATGGCATCATCGATATACTGCTTACTCTCCCTCTTGACAGTAACAAAAGCAGCACAGATCTCAGCGTCCGGTAACGCTTTTCCCAGTACCATATTTGGGTCCCTTGCTGTCTCAATGAACTTATGGGCTTGGCCTTCCCGGAACTTAGAGTACTGGAGATCGTAGACATGTTCTGACTGAAAGAAGGCAGAATGTGGCTCTCGCCAGTACCTCAATCGGCAGTATTGGAAGGCTAGAATCCAGCATATTGCTGAAGCGACAAGTGCTTTTCCTGCTGAGGAGCAGAGCAGACATTTGAGTGTGGCGCTGTTGATCGAGATGGACGCGAACATCTTTGTGACTCCTGGTATCTTCAATGTCGACGAAGTCCAAACCAAGTACGCTGAGCTACCTTCCACGCCCTCCCCGCAGATCGTGTTTTACAGAAATCTTGTGTTTTGATACCGTCGATGATGGAGTTTGTCGCCGCAGGCAGGATGTTGTGCTAACTGGTCCTTGCCCGCTGTTGCTCCAGTTGAATTCCACCACTCGGCACCGTGTGCAAGCTTTCTCATATGGATTCGGTCTGACCAAATTTTTGAAGGTGTCGTCGAAAAAAGAAGTAAGGGGTGAATAGGAGTCCAAAAGTAAACTTAGCCGCAGTCAAACGCCACAAACACCAAAATTGTGTGTCATAATTTCCATCCAGTATTATCTTGACACTATTCCGTTCCTTCTTCTTGAGCTCACAAGAAGTAAGATCACCGACTGTCAACTGACTTCCTCATTCCCGCAACTTCGATCGCATTCGTTCTCCTTGCTATCTGACCGGTGCCAGACGTTCGAAAGAACTTCTAACTCTAATTCATGTAATCTCCTGGTGTATCCAGTAGCAAGAGGCTATGCTGCTCATGAATTGGCCCCTTTTCCCTCCAGAAGCACGTGAAATCACGTGAGCGTTCTCATATGCAACAAGAACTTTGCAGCTCTTTTATCAAGCACGGCATGCTAGGAAACGTGCAATGAAGTTTGATCTGCTTAGACGTCAACTGCTGTCGAGATAAGAGAAAATTTTGAGTTAAAAGTAGTTGCTGGAAACAAACAAGCTCGTTACAATAGTCGGACGCCAGTGACAATGACATATTTCACTGCTGATCTTCCTTAGATTTTTATATCCGTACTCTATTACGTCTCCGTGGGGCTCACTCTACCTACAAGTGCCAAGATTGTATCCCTCAAAGAAAAGAATCCCGCAGGTATTACCTCCGCAGCAAGCTCGTCCATCAATCAACACTCACTTCCAAAAAGCTTTCAGCTTCACTAATGCTGTAAAAGATCTTCATGCAGGTATTCGGAAAGGAGCTGTGTACTAATGCTCGAGGGCTTTGGTAGGTCTATAAGATATTCTAGATATCGTGCGCAGGCACTACACGTGCACGGAAAATCAAGTATCAAGTAGACACGGCATGTTTGTCTCACTCGAGATAGCCAACCGACCACTCGATTCCCACGATTGGACAGATCATCATGAAAGTGGTCATTTTATAAGCCACCATTAGCCAGCAAGCACATCATACTTCACCTGGTTACCCCGCTCGTTGATACATGATAGTAAGAGGCTCCTCAGACATAAAATACAACACTATATCACTTCGGTTCCTGTATGACCCTTCAACGAATCCTTGCACCTCACATACAAACATGGCAAGCCGACTTGCAAAAATAATTGCAATTGTCACAGGCGCAAGCTCGGGACTTGGCCGTGGCATTGCTCTTGCCTACGCAAGGGAAGGGGCTTCAATTATTTGCGCAGATCTCCAACCTACCGCTCGTAACGATACTTCCGCGACGCCGACCCACGATCTCATTAATCAGAAAGGCGGGGTTGCAATCTTCGTGAAAACTGATGTGCGGGAGGAGGCCCAGATCGAGTGTCTTGTGGCTGCAGCCGTGAAAAAGTTTGGCCGTCTCGATATGTAAGTTTACTTTCACGTAAAGAGCAAGACACATTTGCTAATTATAATGCAAAGTATGGTCAACAATGCTGGCATTGCTAATGATGTAGCTGGCCTGGCTGCAAAGGTTGGCGGAGTGCGGTTGCATGAGACTCCGACCGAGACCTTCGATCTCACGTTGGCTGCCAATACTCGCGGCGTATTTTTGGGCAGCAAATATGCTCTTGCACAGTTTCTTGCGCAAGATCCTCTGCCTGCAAATAGCAGAGGTGACAAAACCCGCGGCTGGATCTTGAATGTGGCGAGCGCTGCTGGTATTGTTGCCCTGGGCGGTGCACCGAGCTATGTCGCCTCAAAACATGCAGTCATTGGCTTGACGAAGCAGACTGCGCTCGATTATGCCAAGGACAAGATTCATTGCAATGCTCTGTGTCCTGCTTGTAAGCCTGAATGACTTCTCAAATTCACGTGACTGACGTCCTTGTAGTTGTTAGCACGGCCTTGATCTCAGAAATTACTGAAGATACTAACAACCCAATAGCAGTTGAGACAACCAAGGCTCTGGTGGCAGCTCATCCTTGGGGTGATCTCGGTCAGGTGGAAGATATGGCCAGAGCTGCTGTTTTTTTGGTGAGCGAGGATGCTCAATGGATCACAGGTCATTCTCTGGTAGTTGATGGTGGCTATACTGTGCAATAAACGCGATTGGGGTATTGGATACTTCCATTCTACCGAGTTTACTCCCATGCGAGAATATTCTAGATGCTCTCTTATCTTAGAAGTTTCAAAATAGTCGAAGTTTCGAGTCCTCGAGTTCTTTCGACAGGTTCCATTGTGACTCGGAGCGTTGGTACTTAAACCCTCCCAAAGATGACCTTAAAAGGGAGTACTGGCGCAACTTCATCCTTATCACAATTCCAAAACATCTATCTATCTCTCTTATTCATACTCTGTCTTTCGACACTTTCACTTGAGCGTGGTAAGGATGGCAACTTTTCCAACCGATCTTTGACGCTAAATTTTGCAAGTAGAGTGAAATCCCCCGAGCCAGCGTTGGGATGGCGTGGACTGACCGGAACCCACCGGTGGCATTCGTTTGATTCTGGCGTCACGCCGAAGTACATTTTCTCCCTATCCAGAAGCGATGACACTGACTTATCTGCCACTTAACAGTCATCCGAGTACCTAAGATGGAACTGCAGTCTGACCGATAGAGGGTCAGACAATGTGAACGTCTGGCCCGGAGATTCACAAGGAACAATAATATTACTCACATCTTCACCTCCCATGTTGCTCGGGCTACCAGGACCGCAGAGTTAGCCCTCGTCAACATCACGCGGAGGGGTATCCGCATTATTGAGGATCGGGGCCTGTTTGATGGTGGAAGCCAGACTGCAGCAAATGCCATCATCAGACGCCTGGCCGTAGGACCGCCGGGTTCAGCCAGAAGAGAAATAATTGTCGTGACACATATGCGCTTTCTCGATCTTGTTCTCGAAACACGTTGGTCGTTCTCTGCAGAGGACATCTAGCTTTTGGTAGTGACGGAGATCATAGATTCGACGTTCCCAAATGCTAAAATACGGACCTATGAGATGAGCCCCACTGGTCGTTTGGTACCTATCAGCTTGACTACTCTGAATAGCCTTGATAACACGCCGGGATCTGCCCATCAATTGCTACTACCAACGCCTATGGGTACAAGACATATCAGACGAACAGAATAATGCAGCATCTCGAGCCACACCGGGTTGGATGTCCAGCAATCAGTCGTACATCACTTACTTGGAGGATCGTAGGCTCCGACAAGAAAGAGAAGCGTCAGAAAGACTTGAGAAGGAGTATTTAGAGTCGAGTGTTACAAGAAAGGAGATGAGATATACCGCAAAGTTGGTTGGAGGACCGTTTTCGGCGTTGGTTCAAGAGCTGGAACGAACTTACCAAAAGCGGCGAGCGCGACGTTGGAAACTGGTGGGATTTGGCACTTTGATGATTGTTATGATCCTATTGATCATAAGGTACGCATGAGACTGGTTAGTTGATAGAGTGGGAGTGTACCGCATATACTGGGACCAAATGCGCACAGGGGACAGTAGTTGCTAGAGACTTTCAAAGACTTGTACCTTCTCACCCAGAAGTACTTCTAATTCCAGAGAATATGAAATGCTCTTAGTTCATCGTAAAAATATATTCTCGAAAATAAGTCAGAAGGTCGACATTCAGGCACCCAAGTATTGTGAGAATACGCTTATAGCTCATCTACATCAAGCATGCACTCGAGTAATGGGTTTGATGCGTTGATATAGCATTTGTTTTTACAGTCCAAAGCCAGACGCAAAGAACTTGACAACTGGCTACCAAGCAGTGAGACAGTGCTAGATGGCTCACTACGCGCCCATCCAGTTCAAAGCAACACCATCACTTGCAGTAATATGTGAATGAGGAATCCCAGCTGATCATTCCTTCTTCCATTTCTGTCGGGAACTACCCAGCCATTCGAACCCCCACCACAAACGAGGCGCAATGCTGACAACACCACTGAAACATCACCGCTGAAACACCAACACTTTCAACTTCCTCATATGGACAGATTTGCAGACGGCTCGGATAGCACGACGGAATTTGGAATACATACATTCCATCCGAGTGGGCTGCCGATTCTTCGACTCCGATATCGTTGCAGCGACCCGCACGGCACAAGCTTGATGATGGCAGATCCAACCCCATTGGGGTTTCCATATATAGTAGCTTTGAAAACATTGGTAACGGACGAAGAAATACACCTGCCGTCTCTAACACTTTTGGCGTTGTGAAATCTTGAACAAAATATCCCGTGACTGGGATAGGAAACGCCGCAAATAACACATGACGTAGTGACTGAAGCAGGTAGAGAACTGTCCCAGAAATAGGAGAGGCACCCAAAGACTTTCAATGGGGTACTGTAAACGATACATGGTGGCAAACAACGGACTTACTTGAGAATTGAAGGTCCCAAAATGAGACCACAGTTGCCATTGGAGGTCATATCTTGCGGCGTACCCTTTTGGGCGCAGAGCACCTTTTCGAGCAAACTTTTGCAAGAAAATATCAGCCACGCCATCATGGTGTTGGGCCGCACTCGCAGAGGTTCCAAAAATGTTGACCTTCCTATGGAGGTATTTCGAAAGGGAGTGTGATATTGCGAGTAATGTCCGAGGCTGGTAATTGAGGTACTGTTTAGGAGAACTTCGGCGAGGCTTGGTGAAACCCCTCATTCCCATCCTCAGGTTCGGAGAAAAATATATTGACGCAGACTACCCTGAAGTTGGCATTCTGAGCGCAAGTTGATACAACCTCCAAATTTGAAACCTGAACTAGTACACTGTGCGATCGACCATCATTGATTGCCGATCGTTCAGCCATTTTTAGAATTCGCCACCGACCCCACCACCAACCCAGCACAGTCACCGCAACTTCAAAGCAGGATAAAATATCCAAAAAGCCCTCTGCGGCACAGAAACTCCACAATACTACTATACGAATGTGGCACGACGGACGTCGAAGTTCAAGAAGCGCGCTCAACCTCTCATCGCACACCACCTTCGCAGTTGACCCCTTAATGCAGATCAGGAACAGGACTCCCGATAGAATGGTAAGCACGTGGCGTGGCAACTAAAAGCTGACACTGACGGCAACCCCAAAACCTGCATTTCTGAGCTCAAAATCCAATCATCTGAACGAGTCGATCAGCCGATTGATCCTGCCGCAATACCCTATTTCTTCAATACCCCGTAGTAGATGGCGACATCAAATTTCCGATATGCAAGTTATACCTTATCGTTGACGTGAAAAAGACGTTTAGAAACATCTTACAAGTCATGGCTAAAAATACCTAATTTCTTCAAGTGATGGGCGATCGACACTCGGCGGAGCGATAACCTTATAAGCTCCCACGTGTGAACTGAGGGATCAACAGAGTTTATAATTGGACATCTGAGCTAAGGACTGGTCTATGCGCGGACTCCCGTAGCTACCTTCCACTTAGGAGCTTCCAGAAATGATCTGCCGTTGATATGAACGACGGATCTCGCTCCATATCGCTCTCTTTGGATCCGAGTTGCTCGACAGGTAATCTTTGTCGACATACCGTATTCGGGCTCTTCCCGCTCAGGATGAGGGGCATTTGGGATGGCATGCAGAGTTTATGAAATGAAATCCGTTGGTGGACCCCAAGCTTTGTGGATTGGAAGCCTTGCCATGCGACGAAAACGAAAATTAGTAATGCTTACAGTGCACATGCGCATGCATGTGCCTCAGAACATCACCACACAATATGATATACGGACAGCTTTGCGAAATCCCGTAATTAATAAAAATGGGGCTGCTGAGGTTTGGACCCCACAACCTGCCTGGAAGCTTCAGCCCTCCACAGGCTGGGCAGCCCCTGAAGATAAGATAAAAATAGAGTATCGTCAGGTGATGAAGAGCCTGAGGAAAGGAAATGAGCTGAGCCTCGTCCGAAAACAAATCTGACATGCAGCACAGCAGCTGAATCTCACCCTTCTTTCTTCACCTCATCGTGAAGAAGAAAAGAAGACGCGACACGACACGACACGACGGCTGGGAAGATGTTGAAGCGCAATGTTCGCGGAGGGAAGCCCTCGGATTACCCGCGTCTGCCGTTCCATGGCTTGCGGTGCGCGCAATTGATTTCGTCGGCGACTGTCAGCATCATCATGGCTTATTTCATGCATTTTCTGAGTGGGTTCTGCCTCTCAAAAGCTGCTGATGTGTACTGACCGATTCTCGCGGTAGAAAAGGAGAATATCCCTATGCCTTGGACGTTTATAGTGGTAAGTTCCTATTCCAGCCTCGTTTCGTCTGATCTCGAAGCTCACTTGAAATCTGCAGTTATTATCGATATCGCTCGCGACCCTTGTGTCTCTCCTGGTCACGATTGTCCTATACAACTTCACCTTCCTCTCGCCTCGGTTCAACTCAATGCTGAATGGCGGAATCGGCTTATTCTGGGCGGTGGGGTTGGGGATGTTGTCGTGGTCGATAAGCACTTCGCACGTCCTGAACAAGGCATGCACAGGCCGGGCTTGGGGAAGTGAAGCTGGAGCCGGTGTATGTAGGGACTACAAGGCTCTGTGGTCTATGACATTGGTCGGAACGTAAGTCCTTATCTACGGAACCCCGCGTTACTCTAGCGCGCCTTATTAACATCTGAAATGATTTTGTACTGACTATCGGTGCTCAGGGCCTCCACATTCATTGCACTAGCCTTGGATCTTCACACGTGGAAGAAGTCTACAAGACGTGGGGCATATGTCATGCCAGAGGATGATAAGGATGCACAGAAGTTGAAGGATTTAAAGACTGCCAGGGTGCGGAGTGAAGGGTATGAAGCGCCGAGGGAGCAGGCCGTCACTAACAGCACTGGCTCCACTATGGCATGGCAAGAACAAGAGCAAGATATTGGCTACCATAATAGGTATGGAGCAGAGGACCACCAGCCACATGGTCCCTTGGATGCCGAAGAGATCAAAGACATGGGTTATCACAATCGCTTCTTCCGGGATTAAGAGAGCAATGCAGGAAGATGCGGGGTGATCACACCGTTGCCCAAATATTGGAAGGTGTCATTAGATTTGACATGTACATTAGTGGGTAGCATGATGCTGGTTCAGTATCTTGGGTAATTTGTAATGTTTGGCTGGAATTGTCATCTGCTATCCATTTCATCCAATTTCCATTTGAACACATGAGCACTCTGCCCCTGCGCAAGTCCAGATAGCGCATTTCTATTGCAGTATGGTTCGCCACTAGACCCTCTCAAGTTCTTGAAGGATTCGTAGTTGAATGAATATGAGATTGGCTGTCTTTAAGCATGGTTTTAGTTTTTCTCTCTTATCTTCGGCAAAATATGTTTTCCGTGGGCAAGGAGTTCCCCGCTACCAGAGTTCCAGAAGCTCTTGAAGGATTCATAGCGTGTAATGCAACATTGCAACGGCAACGGCAAGTGGCACTTAGCGTACGAGTCCCAACTGCCACATTACTATTATGCCACGATTAATAAGGTCTATTTTCAAACCTGCTTTCACAAACTGTTTCACACGCTGGCGAAGGATCAGTAAGATTGAAACGAAACGTTTGCCACTCCATGCACCAGTCTCGATACTCCCACGTGCCTTTCGGGAATAATCATCCTTGGAGCAAACGTGGCTTGATGTGTGGAAGCGGGCACGCGTCTGTGGGGGTAACTTTGGTTTGAACGGCTCGAGGAGCGGAACGGAAGGATTTCCGTGTGAGAGGCTTGAAACATTTGTACTCCAGCAACGAGTCGCATTTGTTTAACGGGCTGGCAGGACGTATGCTCATGCATTTGATTCTTCAGCAAAAGGTTAACTCGCGCCAGTGCCGGTGGGTTGGAGTTTCCATGCTTTGGATATGCAGGGCAAAAAGCTAGCATTGACAAGATCAACGATGAACACTGAGCACCCCACGCGTATTCTGCCCAATAGTTAGCGTTCAGTGTGATTCCATACTATGAAATATGTCTCCTAGCTTGAAGGGTGATAAACAATGCGACTTTGATGCAAGAGGAAGGACCCCAGCTCTGAACCTCGCTGCATCGATAAGAGATATCTCGGTATGTCGGGGTACATGCGGGCGATCGATAAACCGAAGAAAATAGACCACAGCGGGTGGTGAAGAGTTCGAAGGATTCATATACAGAGGAAAAGGGGACCAGGTATTCAAATTATGGGAGGTGGAAAGAGGTACAAGACGGAGAGGCCGGGGCTAACTCGGCACGGGCCGAAGGGGAATGGGGGGTAGTAAAGATATGGTGATCGAGAAGGGGAGAAGGGAGCGTCTTGAAACAAAAGCACGTTTCTAGTGTGCATAATCGCCACTATCGCATCAAAATTGTAATATCTCGTGCGGGGTGCAACGGGGTTCAAACGTGTTGCCAGGGATTAGTGTGAGGTTACATCTCTGTGAAAACCTGGGAGCCAGAAGCCACCTTGCATGACCATACATGGTTATCTCCACATTCATTTGGCAAGATCAGCCAAGTATGCAGGGCAACCCTTTGAGACTCAAAACAAAGTGCAAATGAGGAAGGTAGGAAGAAGGTGCGTGGAAGGCACAGGTGTGTAGATCATTGAAGAATATGTTAAGAATAGCAGTTTCAGGAAATAGGAGGGAAATATGACATGATGATCGGAAGATCCGGAATCCGGGAAAGGCGGTCGAAATCGAGAAGCAGCGTAGAAGTGTCTAGCAGGGGACCGACTCATTTAAGACAAGCACGTGCCTGTCCTTATGGATAACTTCAGTACGTACTATATAAGTATTGTACATGTCAAGAATGCTTGGACCTCAAGTACCCGCAGAAGAGTGGAAACACTGCAAACCAAAGATTGTGATATCTCGATAAACGGCGATACCGCTACACCTCGGCGACCTTACTCGTCGAACCGATTTTCCCCGGAGCTGACGGACCGGGAACACCTGCATCTACGCGTCTAAATTGTTCTTGACGCACGTAGGCGGCGTTCCAGAAGGGGGGTTGCTGGTTTTTGCTGGCTCTTATCATCAATTATCATCAACTCCACCAGTCAGGCTGCCAGAACCTTAATTTAAGGCCATGACAAAGCCCTGCCTGGTTCACAGAATGGCCAAGTACAGATATGTTCACTGCACGATGCATAGAGCGGGTTGTGCATTTGACCGCAATGCTCTTTTGGGGACTCAGGGGGGGCGCCTTTAGAGGGGCCACTTAGCGAATAGCTTCGTTCCCGCCTAGATGCCATTGGCCTGATCGGTAAAGCTAGCCCCTTTATAGCCTCGCTTCTCTTCATGGTGTTATCCCCTGGTCCTGTCCGCTGCTTGTCTTGTTGGTGGCTGCCCCTCTAAGCGCGACAACCACTTTGGCAGCGACAAAACTCTTGGCAGGCCCCCTCCCCTCTCATCGTATAGTGTACGCCACGGTGACGGTACTGCTATGATATCTATGGATAGTAACCGCCCCATAACTGCATGCCAGTAGTCCCAAGCTGCCCACCTTAAGGGCCCTGCATGTGGGGTCACGGCTGTTCCTTTCCCAAGATGGCTCTTACACACTTCCTTGGGGACCCTCTCCTTATTACTATAGGAGGGACGGATTGTCTGCCTCAGTTGGCCGAACCAGCCCCCTCTGCTCAATCGGATTGGAGTCTACAAGGTTGACTGAGGTTGACTGCAACTTAGGGCGTAATGGGGTCCAAAACGTGGCACGGAAGCTACGTTGCCACGCTTTCTCGGATCTGCTTGGGTTTATGCTCTTCCACACCCCACCTGCACCTTCTCACACCCCTGTACAGGTTCGTCGCCATGGCTTCGAATCCTTCGTCTCTCGCTTGTATCGCTTCGAGCAACCTTTGCAATTGCCGCCCACGTTTTTTCAAGTGCATAATGCAGGGTACCCCTCCAATTGTAACAGCTCCTTCCCGGATTTGGACGCAACTAAATAGCATCACGCTACAAATTGTTTTATAAATTGTTCGCCAAAAAAAGACGCCCGATCTATTCGCGCGGCTGACATTCGATCTATCCATAGATTACCTGCAGGTGGGATAACAAATACAGGGGTGGCGCACGCCATTGGGCGTACCCGTTAGCCCCCCTGGTCCTCTGCCATGTGCCGATTGACATGGTACCTGCCTGGGTCATAAGAAGTCGGTGATAAATGCCACCCTGCAGGCTGCATCATCTCAGCTTATATCTTCATGGTGCCTCCTCCCTCCATCTCTCCCAAATCTCTTGCACCTTTATACACACATCACCATGAAGCCCAAATCTGGTAACCGTTTTAGAGTCTGTGGAACTCCTTCACGAACAGGATGCATCACTTGCAAGTCAGTCAACAACTACTACTCCTTTCCTTATCTGTATCAGGCTGACACTCGAGTAGAATACGGAGAGTAAAGTGTGGAGAGGAAAAGCCTTGTTGCAAAAGATGCACCTCAACTGGCCGGAAGTGCGATGGATATGCTCCTGTCAAGAGCCCAGAGAGTTCTCCACGGCGGTCACCGTCGTCACCTACCAAATATACGCTACAAAGCCCTAATCTGGATCCCATGGAGCAACGGTTATTGTACTTCTTTCGAACATTTACAGCACCCAAACTATCTGGACACTTCTCACCTGACTTCTGGGAACGACGAGTGGTTCAAGCAGCCAACGTGGAACCCGCAATTCGACATGCTGCTATTGCCATAGCTGCCGTTCATCAGGATTTCGTCGGCTGGTATCAAAACAAAGTCTACGACCCCTCGTTACAAGCCTTTGCCTTTCGACAGTACACCAAAGCCATCAGCCATCTTTATCAGTTGATGTCAACCCAGACACAACAATTAGACATCACATTAACCTCTTGTATATTATTTATCAGCTTCGACTGCCTTTTGGGAAACCAGTGAGTATAACCCATCCGACACTATAGCTGGGGATCGTCTCTAACCCCCTCGCAGTGAGTCGGCTATCATACATTTGAAGTCGGGTTTGAAGATCCTGGAAGATATCAAGACGAAGAAGGTACCCGCAGCTCACGAATGGGAGCGAGAATTTTCGCCACTTCTACTCTCTCTTGGTATCCAAGCAGCATCGTTTGCCAATCCAAAACAGCGAATAGATCGCCTAGCCCTCTGGATTGCCTTGAAAAATGCTGGATTGCCAAGTCAACCTACCCGCTTCCATTCTCTTGATGAAGCACGCCATGCTCTCGACACGTTGACAGCCGAGATTACTGTCGATCGAACCGCCACCACCGACCGCATAATGGATCGACAATGTCCCAACCCCCGGGGCAATGACGGACTCCGACACAAGGCCGCAATGCAAGCATGGACCGAGACCTTTGAAATATATCTCCTCGAGTCTATCCCCGAAGACAGAACCATTATTACGAAGCACGATCTCGGCGCCTCGTTACTCAAGCTTCACTCTCTTGTTTTCTCCATTGTCATAGACACTCCGGAGCCAAATTACAAAAAATTCGAGGAAGTCCTCGCTCATTGCGAGTTTCTCATCTCCGCAAAGACCGACTCTCCTTTCGCCAACGAGAACCTGAATTTCACAGCATGTATGGGTCTCATTGCGCCTCTATTTTTCACAGTTTTAAGAGCTCCAAACCAGTCCATTCAACACAGGGCAATCGAACTACTTTCCCGAGCGCCCGGGCGAGAAGGCATGTGGGACGCAGACGATGCGCTTCGGATAGCAGGTGAAACTATCGAAGCTACGGGGTATAATCAAGATTTAGGGGCAACACTTCTTTGCCTATCGGGCTCCATGCCACACACAGAAGCGAGGATGCAGAACTGCGTTGTGGATCGTATGATGTGGCCTTTTGGGGAGAGATACGATACCAGCCTGCCGCACCCGGCATTGATGGTGCACGAGGTGCCTTTCTCACTGCCCGTCCAAGCGAACTTGGATTGGATATCTTTTCCGAATCCAGTCAGGAGTAATACTGTATGAATATTGTAACATTAGCGAGAGACTTTTTGACATAATATACCCCACATTCGCTTCTGAGATATCTTGTTCTGTGCTCGTGAAGTTCTACTTTTGGATTCTTGGAGATCATACGACGTTTTGATAACTGCATCGTCGATCGCCCGTCAAGATACCGGAACTCGTCTGTGCGATTGCCAAGGCGCCGTGCCGTGCCGTTGGGCGTTTTCCTTCCTAAAGCCTGGATGTTTGTTCTAGCGGGGGTCAGCCTGGCAGCAGCCTGTAAGGTGAACTGATCTACCGTGATTAGCGGCTGAGGCCACGCTGAGCAATGTTTTTACGAAGCACCAACGCTGATGTACAACACTGCTGATCTCGTCTTGTTTCAGGATAGCACAACGCCGCCAACCAACTTCGCGTTTCTGTTTTGTTGGGTGGCACAGCCAAATTTCAGCCAGGAAGCCTTCTGAATGGCTGCAGGTACGGACTTCCAGGTAGCTTGCCCCTCTGAATGGCTGGAAGCTACGATCGCATTGTCCAACAATAGTACGTGAAAGATGGCAATCAGGGAACTTTCCGTCACTATGGCGGCTCTCTCTCAGCCCTACTGTACATCATCCGTCTGTACGAGAACGCCTACGCGATTCGCTCCGAAAAGGAATCATCGCGACTTACGGCGCGATGGCGGCTAGATTCTCACGGCTGTTTGATGAGTGGGAACACGATGCTGATATTACTATGGCGGATTTTGGGTAAGCTTGGACGGAGCTGCACGTGAAAGTGACTTGGAAGTTGAACTGACGTTGTTTACCATTATAGAGGGGCACACGAGGAGGATCTAACACCCCAGGCGACGCTTTTCCCTACGCGTAGTATTGATGACACGGAGCGTTATCAGACGATTGCTCGAGAGTCACCCGATCTTTCGCGGCTATCCACGCTGCCCTCACCTTCATTCGACGAGGCCTCCACACGATCCCTCCTCCACCGCGAAAGTGTTGCCCAGACACTCGACGCTGATATAAGGAAGAACTTGCCTGTAAGTATAGATGGAGCTGGAGGTGGAGAGACGCGTCGCCGCTCTGGTATTCAAGGTAACCTTCAGCGGCTATGGCACAAAAAATCAGTGTTGTCGCAGCGAACGGTCTCGACGTTCGATGGAAACTTCGCAAAAGTCAAGCCGGGATTGTGGACTCGGCAGATGCTGACTGATCGGAGTTTGAGGTCTATGGCTGCGTTCACTGCCATGTGTGCTTTCATTATGTTGATCATAACTTGTAATTACATTGGGGACTTTGTACACAGGCTTAATTTGCATACTACGTCGGTTGGAGGAAAGGATGGAGAAAGTTGTGAAACCATGGAGCAGAGGAATGTGGTATGTTAAATTTACACACTGACTGTTTGACGCACCGAGCCTAACCTCAAACCCTCAGGCTGTTCATCTCTTCATCAATATTGCCGCCACGATGATTTTGGGTTGCTCAAATACATATCAGCAGCTAGTCACTGCGCTGAAAGTAAACGAGGTTAGATGGGTACTTTCCAAAAGAGGGGACTCCAAGGTGGGGACAAATAGTCCTTGGGCAATCAACCATAAACGGGACGGGAAAGGAAAAGCTTGGGCAGCATGGATATTGCTTATCGGTACTTCTCTTGTAAGTGTTCCTCCTATTTTGAACTTCTCAGATATGTCTCAATGGAAATTTCGACTTCGTGAATCGTAATGTCATCTCTAGTGGTGCTACTCCGTCTCATACACTCCAATTTCGAGTATGAGAAAGGCGGCTAACATGAGATAGCCTGTTCATTTTCTCGCAAATTCTGTCATTGGGCCATCTTTTTATGTCCACATGCCCACTGTCATTACCTACACTCTCCACAATGACTCACTCAGTCTCAGTGCACTTACCGGTGATTCTCAAGACTCGGCTTGTTGGACAGCCCTCAGAGCAAACCAATACGTCCTGCCCGTCAAAGTGAGTGAGCTCTCAGAAGACTACAATAGTGACACTCTTGGAAACTCTACAACCTTCAACAATGTCGAAGTTTTATATACGGAAGATTGCAGCGCATTGGTGAATACTACAGATCCCGAAACTGCAGTCAAAGAAACAAGCAGCTATGAGGGATACTACGATACCTATCAGAAAGATAACTGCACTGTGGGAACGGACGTGGAATGTATACTGAGCGATCCGTTGCCCAAGCAATGCCGAATGAACGTACGCATGCAGGCAGCCTTCATTCTCACCGGCTGCCTCTTCATCAAAGCAGCCTACATGATAGCACTCAATGTCCTCTCTCGATACCAGACCAAGGATCACTGTTTGACGTACGGAGATGTTATTGTCGCTTCAGTTCTCGACCCAAGTCTCAAGATCAGAAATGAGTGCATGCTCAATTCTGGAGATGGTTGGCGCCAAAAGATCGATCATCAATGCCACAAGCATTGCAAAGACAAGACTCCCTCCATGACAGGCGACGATATAGGGCACTGTCAAAAGTGCAAGAAGTTCAACAAAAGCGACAAAGCGGCTGATCTTCCTCACCCAAGCATCGCCATCAAGTACAAGCGGTCCCTTCTGTCCAACCTAGGCTCCAACGCCATAACGCAAATGATCATGCTAATGTTCATCTCTATCATTTTGGTCGTCATTTCAATCATGTTGATTGTGTCCATGGCCAGCACTGTAGCTGACTACAGGCAATACTGCGCAAAGGACAGCGAGTATTACGCTGAAGCGCAGTATGACTGCACCATTCCCGTTTCCACCTACCTAAAAGAAATGTACGGTACCTGGGGTGGCTTCAGCTCCAGCGCTGCCCTTGCGCCTCTACCCGCAGATAGCCTCAGCAGCGAATTCATCGCCTTCGCTGTCTCCAACGGTGCACAGTTCCTCTACAGCTTGCTTTACCTCCTGCTAATCTATAATCTCACGCTCATAAGCATGGAGCACGAATGGGGATCATTTGAAGAAAAGCGCCGACGACCAAGATGTACCCTCGTACGCGGCAAGCAGTTCGAGCAATCGTATTTCCTGCAGTTACCCAGCAAAGTCCTTATGCCACTCATGGGGTATGCGTCGCTCATGCACTGGTTATTGGGCCAGGCTATTTCGACGACTGAGACAATTTTCACGGATCCGGTGCATAAAATTGAACATTCTATTTACTTCGTAAGAATGCCACCTTTCCTTTCCGCACCACACAGTTTTGCTAAAACAGACAGGTCACGTATGCATCTTATCCCATCTTCCTCTCCACCATCCTCATGATAGCAATGACATCCGTCTGCTGGTGGGCTTTCACATACACCCGCGAAGGTTTCATCCCGCAGATGTATGGCTCTATCCGCGCCTGTTGCGCGGCAACCTCCGAGCTTGGGGATTTTGCTCAGGAAGGTATACAATGGGGAGATTGTAAGTCGTGCTTCATACTCCGCCCATGGACTTTGGACTAATCCTAATAGTGGGTATGGGCGAGCAATTCAGACATGCAGGATTTTCGAGCGATGAACCGGCTAAGATTATTCCTGCCGAGCTGTATTGCGGGAGAGAGAAAATAGAATGAGGTTCGTGCGGCGTTGATTAATTTGATTTGGGGGTATTTGATGATAAAAAGTGCTTGATATTGGTGTTGAACATAAAAGATACCCTTGACATATGATAGTTTGGTGTGCATCGGGCGGGATGTTCGCAGTATGTATATTAGGCCGGAAAAAGGGGACCTGAAGACCTTTGAAGATTCATTTGGATGATAAAAGGATGGCTTGTCATAATATCTCCAGCGCCTGGCTTTTAAAGCTCATATATACACGTCTTCTCTAGGAAACCGCAACCTGTATCC